>JAECUM010027094.1:0-41045 GCA_016617855.1 Megalonaias nervosa | reverse complement strand
ATTCGAAATCGAAAAAGATGAAATTCCCTTTCTTCTTCTGGTCATTCTCTTCTTCTTCTTCATGTTTGGAATGGTATTTTTGAATGTAGCATTAGTGTTCCAAGTCCACGGTTTGGCGACAAATGTGACATCGCTTCTTTCCTGAACAGACGTGCGCCTTGGCATTGTTGGTACGTATGCCTTGTCCACAAGTAGGGCACAATCTCAAGAGCTGACAAGCACATTTGTGCTGTGAACCTTGCGTCTTTAGGTGTTGTTGGTAACAGGCAGGACTGACAAACGTGCGCTGACAAACAGAGCAATGCACTCGTTCTTGTCCTTCGTCCAGACAGGTTGTAGAAGCTAAACATCCTGAGCATTTCGATCCACAATGCTTGTGTTGCTCTCGATTGTTATAGCCATAGTCACATTTCTCACAGTAATAACTGTATGACAGGAATGCAGTGATACTGGTAATGGCATCAAAATGTTCATCGTGATGATAGACGTGAATGTATTTTCCGTCTTTAAAATCTTGACCTCGAAACAACAGAGGTACGCGCACTTCTTGAGGGTGAACTTTCAAGGTGTAACGTGGAGCCAAGACGTCTTGCAACTTTTGCATTTCAGGAATGCCGCAGGGTGTGTCTTTAGCTAACCCCGCTTGCTGTAACAGGAGTTCTGCTTCTCTTTGTTGTTTGGCTCGGTCCGATCGTTGAATAGATTTCCAGGCTCTTTTCCATTCTACCGTATCGTTCTTGTCAGCATACGTTTGTCCCACCACGATGGCACGGGCTAAGCACATCTTGTCTTTGGGATTGTTAATTTGGACGAGACTACGCTTGAGGTTACGCAAGTTGTCTACCAACATCAACTTTTTTTTACCTGTCCCTTGGGGAAGAGACACGTGGGTCATGTACAGTGTCGCTTTTCCGTCCGTGATGTGAAATTTGTCGTTGGAGTGTTGTACGTGTTGAATCTTGTCCATGATTTTGGAAGGTGTCAATTCTGTTGGACTGCTAAACTCGATCCAAACGGGAGACTTCAAATTGTCGTGATGAATAGAAAGTCTCAAGCGATCGTCTTCTTTGGCTCGACATTGCTGTTTTAGTGTGGTTAACAAAGAATCCCACACATCGGTGATGAACCCTTCTGCTTTTTCCAAGGGTACGTCAGACTTGAAATCTTTAAACTTCACTGCGTACGTGTAGGCTGTGGTTCTAAATTTTCTGGAAGAGCGTTTGTCCGTCTCCCGAATGTGGTAGTACTTTTCAGGGTTTACGGATGGTAATGGACTTTGATTTGGTGTAGACTCTTTAGGCTTCGATTCTGGTTCACTCATCTCATCTTCAAAATCGCTGGTATGAATTTGTGCCAAGACTTCAGCTACTGTGCGAGGCGATAAATCACGTTTCTGCCTCTTGCTTTCTTCTTCTTCTTTCTTTTCGAAATGATGCGATCGTTTCATCTTGACGGCAAAAAGTCAAATAACTACCTGTGAAACACCATGAACCCCTATATATCTATGTCAGACCAGGGCATATATAAAGGGCTAGTGACTCCCCTCTCAGTATTCATTTCGCTCTCAAGCCGACCAGCACAATGGAAGAACCCACACAGATCGAACTTCTGATTAGAGCATTGCGAGGTGTGATAAGAAAGTTTTCTTCAGACAAGCCGACGGACTACTCTCCTTCCTTTCGAGATAAAAGTCAAGATACTTGCTATATCTGTCAAAAGAAAGGGCATTGGGCTACAGAATGTCCAGACCGTCAAAGAAGCAAGGCCAGTGTCAAAAGAAACAAAAGTCAAGATACCTGTTATCATTGTCAAGAGAAAGGACATTGGTCTTCAGAGTGCCCTAAGAAACAACAGGAGCAGGAGAAGGAGGAAGAAGAAACAGAGGTGACCTCGACAAAAGAAGAACCCCGACACGTTCAGAAAGAGAAGACAGAAAAGAAAAGAAGACGAGAAAAATGTGAGGAAGAAGAAGAGGAAGAAGAGGAAAAAAGTGTAAAAGTGAAGAAATTGAAAAAACAGAGAGAGTGAAAGAAAAAAGAGACAGAAGAAATCTATGAACTTTTTTAAAAGTGTTGTGTTGTGTTATGTTGTGATATTGAATTGTAAAAAATTTGTAACAGAATAGACCAAACTGAAAAACGTAAGTGTCTCTTGGTTTTCATTATTTAGAAATAATAAGGACCTACACTCATACACTCACAACACGTACATCATAGGGTTAAAGAAGGGATTTTGAGTTTTAATTGATTTTGGCAAAATGAATAGTCACTCTTTTCGAGAGTATTGGGTAGCCCTGAAAAGGACTGTTGAGTGTTTGTTTTTTTCCTTAGAACAAACTCAGGAACGAGAATCAATTCGCTTTAACTGTCTTAAGCCTTTGCCACGGCCAAGGCCTACTTGTGGACTTGCTCCTGTCAATGATCTAGTAGATATCACTAGGGGTGGTATCTCTGGTGTAGTCACAGGGTTAGGTTGTTTGGCTCGGGAAGGTCTTTTTCTCTTGGGTCGTAATAAAGAAGTCTGATACATTTGTTTCAGACTTCTTAACTCGGCCAAAATGTCCAAGAGTACTGTGACCGTTTGACTTTCGCTGTTCTCCTTCTCTCCTAGACTTTGTTTCTTCTCTGCTTCTTCTTCTTCCTGTTGTTTCCTTCTTGCCTCTTCTTCTTCTTCTCGCTGTTTCTGTTCAAGAAGAAATGCTTGCTCTGCTTCTTTCTGCTGCTGTAAAAATTTCTCCAACTCTTCTCTCTGTCTTTGTTTAAAATCGTCGACACGTGGTAATGAAGGAGAAAGTGGCGAAGGTACTGGTACCGGAACAAATTCTTGGGAAGAAGATAAAAAATCTACTAAATCCCAGTTGAAATCAACCTCTTCGGGAAGTAGCACTGTGTTCACTTTGGTAGCTGCTGCTGTACCATTACTTCTCGTCTCCACAGCCGGTGCACCCCAATTCATTGTCTTCTTAGGTTCCGTCATGTTTCACAAAACACTACCGCATCGATTCACTGCGCACAGACGCTAGTGTGCCTATATAGGAAATGTGACGTCACAGGTAGCTCTCTTCGGATTGGAAGACAGACTCCGCGAAGTGACTGAATTTTGTAACGCGTGTTGGGATTGGTGAACCCTTTCAATCCGTTTCGATCCGGTCTTCCACTATAAATAAACGCGGTTCACTTCATTCCCTTCACCTGTTCTCGTCACAGAGAAGATGTTGATCGACGTAGAATCCTCTACTTTGGTATCCTCAATGCTGTTCCGTACAGACTTACCCATGTATGTGAAAACAAAATGGACTGTCATCCGGATCACTGGGGCCACTCTTTGGAAAAGAAGATGTTATGTGGAAAGACAAGGCTGTCTTAAGCGGACTCTCATCTACGGACCAGAAGTGAGACACAGTTTAAGGCAAACTTTGAGAAATTTGAGGAAGATAAGAAGACCTATGCGATGTCCTGTATGTTAACAGAATGGTGTTAACATCACATAACAAACAACGGCCCTTTTCAGGGCCACTTCCAATGCCTCGAAAAGATCTTAATTTTCATTTTATCTCCACCCTAAACGAATATATATAAAACCCTTCCTCTACTAAAAAAACACGAACGCTCTTGATTCGTGTTTGTCTATAGCCCACTCTCAGGTAGCCTAACGTCACAGTACTTCTCTTTTTGCTACATTGTTACCAGTGTGACGTCATGCCACCTGTCGCTTATCGCTCTACCAACCCACAGTCTCCTAGTCACCGCTCTACAAAATTTCCATTGTCGCTATACAGGCCCAGGGTGTTCTAGGCCCTCTACTCCATTTTCCATTGTCGCTATACAGGCCCAGGGTGTTCTAGTCCCTCTACTCCATTTTCCATTGTCGCTATACAGGCCCAGGGTGTTGACCTACTTCTTGGGGCTATACTGGCCCAGGGGGGGTCTGTAATGCTAATTCCCATTGTCGCTACGGTAACCCACTATACTATTTATGTAAGAGTGGGGACATTGAAGGAAGCCCTTGATCTTGTCATCAAAGTGAGGAGCTTCTTGCAAGATACATTTAATTGCACAGAGTGGTCTTTTGTCAAGTGGGGTTTAGACCAGTTAAAGAAAGCCGAAGACAAGATGAAAAACGTGATGGAAGAAGAAGTGAAAAAGATTAAAGAGACCTGGACAAAAGAAAGAAAGGAGAAGGAAAAACCAAAAAAAGAAAGAGGAGTTTGATAAACTAAATCAAAACTGGATGAAAATCCAACAAAAATTCAGATCTCTGGGACATCCTGACTGGATTCCAGACGAAGAAAAGACAAAAAAGAAAGGAATTTTTGCCAAAGTGAGAACATGGTGGAAGAAGTGGAAACAATAGAAGAAGAAGACAAAGGCCCTTTTCAGGGCCACTTCCAATGCCTCGAAAAGATCTTAATTTTCACTTTGCCTCAACAAAAAAATTTAAAAACCCTTACTCTACTAAAAACACGAACGCTCTTGATTCGTGTTTGTCTATAGCCATCCCTCAGGTAGCCTGACGTCACAGTACTCCTCTTTTTGCTACATTGTTACCAGTGTGACGTCATGCCACCTGTTCCATTCCTCTTATCGCTATACAGACCCAGGGTGTACTAGTCACTATACAAAATTTCCATTGACGCTATACAGTCCCAAGGTGTGCTAGTCACTATACCAAATTTCCATTGAGGCTATACAGTCCCAGGGTGTGCTTTTATTTCTTGGAGCTATACGGTCCCGGGTGGTGGTGGTCTGTAATGCTAATTCCCATTGAGGCTACGGTATCCCCTATTACTACTATTGATCAATAAATAAACATGCATCATAAGCTAAAATACGGCATTGCGGTGGAATAAAACCCATAACGCAATGGTATATTTCTGATTTTAGATTACAGACTAGTAGTATTAACATTTTTAAATGAAAGAAAACACAAAAATAGAAAACAGTACTTTATGTGGAAGAAGATTGTTATACAAGATAGATGGGTAAAATAAAAGTTTTACAAATCCAGAAAATATTAATATAACCCCGAAAAGGGTGTAGTTAGCAGATATAGAACTTTCCAGTTTATTGGAGATACACCAAATAAGAGAAACGGAAAAATAAAATAAATTGTTTTTAGATTTCGATATTACTCTGGCCATATGCGTATGTAGTGGAAATCGTTGACAAAACTATTTAGAATGTCGAAGTCTTTACACAAAAATGAAACAGAAAATGGGTTATCAAAGACCAATAGACACGACTTCAGTTGAAGCAAGGATAATACGTGTCAAAAGTATTGATCAACCTGTTTGGTTACCTAACAAAGTATACATTTGAAAAAGGTGAAACAGTAAGAATTTCAAAATACGACATTTTTAAAAGGAAATATTTAAAACCAGGCAAGTAATTTGGGTGATTTGTTGTTTACAATCTCGAATATTTGAAGGGTCATGTTTTACAAACAAGAGTTATTTCTATACGACGAACAAAATGACATATGCAAATTTGAAACAAATCATTAAGACTAAAGAATGACTATTAAACAATTATTTATTCATGAAATGGGAATTCTATAATGAAAGCATTTTGTAGTTTAATTGAAATGTCATCTCAATCGGAGACGACCTTTGCCGAATCCATAAATAACATTATTAAAACAAGTTTCTAGTTTTGAGAGGTAATACAAAACACCAGCGGGAAGAAAGTAGAAAAACTTCACCTATAAAGAACTAAATGGTACACATAAAAAACTGCAACAAGGCAACACTATGGCATTACAGAAGAAATGGAAATAGATAACATTCAAAGGTGTAAAGTTAATTCCAGTTACTTCTCAAAAAGCTGAGACACAGATACGTTTTAAAAGACTACAAGGTCTACGAGATGTCTGTCGAGATAAAAGGTAGCAAAACTCATACAAATGATGATGTAATCATTTAAACATTTAAAATTCCCTTTAGTTTCATTCAAACAAGGGTACAGTAACTGCATCATCGATTATGCATTTTCCTTAAAACATCCTTTCACGGTATGTGGATATACAAATTTTGAAGAATGCAATTTTGTAAACATTAATTTTGATATCTAGAAGTTACTTAAAGTAAAATACGCCAGGTAATTAGGTAATCAAAACTTGTTGTTGTGAAGTCCAGTTGTAAAATGTTACAAATGAGGCAATCAACATTGGATGTTGTGAGGTCCAGTTGTAAAATGTTACAAATGAGGCAATCAACATTGGATGTTGTGAAGTCCAGTTGTAAAATGTTATAAATGAGCAATCAATATTGGATGTTGTGAAATCGTTGTTGTTGTTGTAGGGCTTAACGCCATTTTTCAGCACACACGATAGGCTATACATGGCGGCCAGTATTAATAGTGGAGGAAGAACCCGGGAAAACCCTGGAAAGAACCACCGACCCACGAGAAGCTACTGGCAAGCTTTCTCACATATCCACACTGGCCGAATCCGAGACTCGAACCCACGCAGACAGAGGTGAGAGGGCAGTGATCCATAACGGAGAGCACTTTAGACCACTAGGCCACTCAGTGCCCCTGTTGTGAAGTCCAGTTGTAAAATGTTACAAATGAGGCATTGGATGTTGTGAAGTCCAGTTGTACAATGTTACAAATGGGGCAATCAACGTTAGATGTTGTGAAGTCTAGTTGTAAAATGTTACAAATGAGGCAATCAGTATTGGATGTTGTGAAATCCAGTTGTAAAATGTTAAAAATGAGAAAAACTTATACAGATAAACTAAAAGCGAAATATAGTATACCACATATGTAAAGAGCTTTTTCTATGTTTTGTGTGTGTTTGTTGGGGTGGGGGTGGGGTAGGGTGAGATGGGGTGTGGTTAACATATTACAGGCTTCAATATGGCGAGGAAATTGTCGCTAAGTGCCTTTCACTAAGACACACTGAGGTATCCCAGACTCTCTTGGGAGGTATCGAACCCGTGACCCTTCGATTACGTATTCGAGGTTCAACTAGCTGAACTCCTACGGTTTCAAAGACAACGCGCATCTGCATAAAATTAACTAAGCAGATTCCAAGTTTTTCGCCGGACATCTAATGTATATTGGAGGTATGAGTTTGTGTGAGTAAATATGTGTTAAAGGATGGAAATTCTCCCATCCTAAATGTATATAATTCACTCTCTCTCTCCCATCCTAAATGCATATAATTCACTCTCTCTCTCCCATCCTAAATGTGTATAATTCACTCTCTTTCCCAGTTTAAATGTATATCATTCACTATATCTCCCATCCTGAATGTATATCATTCACTCTGTCTCCCATCTTAAATGTATATCATTCACTATATCTCACATCCTAAATGTATATCCTTCAAAGACTGCTGCATGATTTAATATTATTATTTAATTTTAATACATGCTAATTCGGAAAAGCTGTGTTATGCTACTCGAGCAGCGCAATCACCGCTCTATTCCATAATTCTGAAACAGTCATCTCTCACTAGTGTTATTGTGTGAAGCGAAGAAATCAAATGCAGGCTGCTTGAGACACTTTGTCTCAGTTCATCTATATTTATGAAACATAATAAATAATTTAGACTTTCGGTTTAGGCAAGAAACGTAGGTCATATTTTTGCTTTTGTATCGTTAAGTCAAACTTTATTTTGCCTTCGGAAAATAAATAAACATGATCTTGATCTCAGAAAATAGTAAAGGATAGAAATTCCCCCTCTCCCATCCTAAATGTATACCAATCCACGACTACTGAATGTCTTTGTAATTCCCCCATCCTAAATGTATACCAGTCCACGACTACTGAATGTCTTTGTAATTCCCCGATCCTAAATGTATACCAGTTCACGACTACTGAATGTCTTTGTTTTTATTTTATTTTCATACATGCAATTTCGGAGGGGGGGGGGCAGCTGTGTTATGTGAAAGTCAATACCACGACGTGGTATAATCCTTTGATCCAATACACAAATGCTTGCACTTTAAGATTGTTTTAGATGTTTACAATATGCAACTCTTCATTTCCAGGACAGTATAATAAGTCAATTATATCAAACATCTTACTCTACATGCAGGCAGTTCCATAGTTGATTTTGAATAGAAATTCCTGAATTCTTGTGCCAAACTTAGTGAGCGAGGAACATGCTAATCTTTGTGACTCATTTTAACGAAACGTTCATGCTTGGGGTAACAAATGCTTTCATCAGTGAAGAATCAGATGCCAGTTTATGACATTTTTTTTTTTGACTGGGTATAATGCAAACCTGGTAAATTCTCAAACTTCGTGGAATATCTTCGTGTGTTTTTAGAATAACTGGAACAATAGGACTGAAAATTAATATTTCATACAGCAGTTACAATTGCTAATATGATCAGCTGGCTCGCTGCGTAGCTGGCATATGTGTTTTGTTTGCTGGGTCCAGTAATTGCACAATTATGAAAATTGAAATATTCCGAGTAAATAATTTATGGAAAACAGATAAAATGGAAGCAAGAAAATCAATATTAGATTCAAACAGTGTGTCAAAATTATGATCCATTATTAGTTTCCTAGCATGTAATTGAAAAGCGTACGGCCCCAGTGATGTAGGACAGTCGTTATAGTTTCCTAGCATGTAATTGAAAAGCCTACGGGCCCCAGTGATGTAGGACAGTCGTTATAGTTTCCTAGCATGTAATTGAAAAGCCTACGGGCCCCAGTTTCCTAGCTTGTAAAGCTAACAGGCTGACAAGCATCTTGCTATCAGAATTGTACATGTTAAGACAACCATTACTGAGTGGACGGTGATTCGTGTCTCGGCTCCAGCTAGTTCTGAGGTCAAGAAAATCCTTTTGATTTTGTGCGTTGTACAGTGATCATTTAATAAAATAACCAAAAGAGTGAGTAATGTACGTGATCCACAAATTTCACAAATATGCCAAACGTTATCGGAAAAAAAAGGAATGAAGAGGAAAGAAAGCAAGCTAGAAATAAAAAATCAGAATAAGAAAATCAAAACAGTATTTTTTTCTTGACCTCAAAATTCATACAAAAGCGTTCATAATGCGATATTATTCTAAAAACTATGTTTCTTCGGGTATTGGAAGCCTGTTCTGCCTACTCTTTCAATTGTTGGATATATTACAATTCTAGAGCCATATGATTAGTATACGCATTCTCAAGACATGGCAGGATAGCCAACCATGTTCTGACTCTCATTCTCATGATTAGAATACGCATTCTGAAGACATGGCTGGATATAAAAGCCAACCATGCTCTGACTCACATTCTCATGACAGAGAAACAGGCATTATTATATTGTCTCTATTTTTTAAAATAACATACAGTTTTTAAAGGAAGATGACTAAGCAGTGTCATATTAAAAAAGGACCATGTTTCATAAAATGAGTTCGTTAACTGGAAATAATGGTAAATGGAAATTGGTAACATACACTGAAAGTCATTAATTCAAAACTGGAGAGCTTATTAACAGTGATTAATGAGAGCCTAGTGATCCGTGCGTCAGACAAGCAAAACATTGCTATAAATATATCAGCGAAATGCAGATAAAACAAATATCAAGCCATAAATCAAAGTCTTAGATGCCGATCAATAAGCAGCCTTTTTTGATCGTTTCAATTATTTTTTGCCTTTAGTTAAAATCATCGATGGGTTTTCGACAAGAAGTAGTTACTTAAGGGCAAGAATTATGTATACAAGTTCGGTGGCGGCACTAGCAGTATAAATTAGAAACTATTCAACAAATAATAATAGACCAACATGAAACTCTAAAAAGTAATGAAGTAATAGTTTAGTGACAAATGAAAACCAAAGATGTAGAAGAAAAACGAGGAGGAAAAGAAGGATACCAATGAAATCCAACCAAAGAAAGATCCACCAAATATATGTGTCTCATGAATAAAAAGCCGTTTTATGACGAATTGAATTTCACTAGGTGAATGACAAGTACTTCCATTTAAAAGTTTGTGAGTATTGACAGGTAGATCATGATAATGTTTTTAGTCAGGACCATGAAACTTAAAGTACATTGAATTTTCAATCTCTGACCCAAATAAGAAAGAGGGGTCCTATTTTAAGGTTAAAGTGATAAGATCTGCCCTCAAAGTTTTGCATTGGTGTCTCAGTCTGGTTAAATTAATATTGAGTGTTCTAAATATTGCCCTAGTTAAGATATTGTGGACCTCTTTTTTCTTTAATTCTTGAGTTAGGCTTACTTTTGACATTGTATAGGTATTGTCCTTTTCAAGTATTTAAAATCATCACGTTACAACATCATATAAATTTACACTCTAAATGTTACATAGACATGACATTTAAACCACTCAGTTATTCTCCAATAATGACTGTTCCCATCTGCACTTAATGAATAGCTTACAAATAAGATCTCTTTTATGGTCAAATAACCAAATATTATGATATACAGAAGCAAATGTACAAAATGATTTGATTCACAATTTTTTTTCTTCTAAATATTCATGCTTCTGAGGGGTTAATTGTTAGAGTGTATATTAATTACGAAATGAATCAGTCCGAAATCGTCATAAGTAGCAAAAATTGGGATATTGTTCACAATTAGCAAAACTACTCATTATCTTGACCATTAACAGGGTCTGATGTCATTTTGTGTCATTTTTTGGTTCACAGTGTTTTTGTGTTCCTTATTGTAGCTGATCGTTGCAAAGGAATACCGGACATTACTGCAGACATGCTGATTCAGGTAGCAGCTTGATTTTGATGTGCTGAATACTGTGACGATTACATATTTCAGTGTTTATGTGCTTGAACGATTAAATATATTTCCACGAACATTTGAAAAGAAAAATATACTAAATAAGAACCGCAAAATGATGTATGCATTCAAAAAAAGGATAAACATACTTATAGTAGAAAATAGAGATTAATCATATGTTGATATCAACCAACAAAAGAAAGAAAACAAACGCATCAGACACAGAAAGCAAAGTCATCATAGTTTACGATCTGATTAAATTAAGCGATTTTATGTCAACATAAGAGAAAGGATCGTCATAGTTCAAGCTTAGATTATGTGATTCGATACCTAATCATTGTGCTTATAACACAGTAAAGAAACTGTGATATGTGTATACACTGAGTACAAGGAAGAAAGAGAACTGTTCTGAAAACGTAAGTCATAAGGCTAAATGTAATCTTTTTTCTTGGCCACAAGAAAATTACGTTACATAGATTAGAAGGCGTACGGCACCGAATATATACGTCATAAAGTAAAGGTAACTTTTTTCCTTGGGTACAGGAAATTCCACTCTATAGTCTAGCCGACAAATAGTTCCGAGAAGAGTTGCAGGGCATACGTACCATTACGCTGGAACAAAAGATCTGTTCAGATTGGTCTCATCACAAAAGAATAAATCATGATGGGAAAAATATATCCGTGATAAGATGCTTTATCTGTTTCTTTACGGCAGAATTTTTTTCAGAACACTCAAGACTATGTTACTATGTAGACAACTCCGTAGATATAAAGCCTGAAAAGACCCAATTGTCAATTTTACCTGCTATCAACATCAGTCATGAAATTCCATATATCGTGTATTGCTGTTTTGAAGGTATCTTAACACATACGAAGTATCCGTACTGCGCACCACAAATTCTAATAGTGGTAAGCATTCAATAGATATATACTGGACAATTCAGACATATAAACACATTCCATCAGAGTCTTGTTTTCGCTCCAAGTCAATTCATAAATGTTGCAGTCCAAATGTTGATAGAGATACTGTTTACATACACATCTTTTGCAACATGTTGGGCAGGATCGCAAATATTGTATGACGAATTGAAAATGCAAACACTGTTATATTCACGGAGAATGACAAAACTCAACGAATACATGCCGTGTCTGTGAGAGACACATATTTCAAGACAAAGTTATAGACTGCAGTCACTTAACAAGTAAATACAAAGGCTTGCGTGGATGAGAAGACACATTACATTGTTCGTTTCGCTTAATCAAGTTAAATTTCCCATTCTAATTACAGTTTGAAGTCAAATCTGTGGGATGTGTTGATTCTTCTTCTAATTCCAAATTCAATCATCAAAGCATGTTATTATATATGAGCAATCATTATTCTCTTTTACTTACTTTCAAATTTGTATTATGTGCTAGTCAAGGTGATTTCAGACTAGTATCTTGGGCTAGTCCATGTGTTTTCAAACTAGCATCATGTGCTAGTCCATGTTCAAACTAGTATCATGGGCTAGTCATCGTGGTGTCAAACTTGTATCATGGGCTAGTCCATGTGTTTTCAAACTAGCATCATGGGCTAGTCCATGTGTTTTCAAGCTAGCATCATGTGCTAGTCCATGTTCAAACTAGTATCATGGGCTAGTCAATGTGTTGTCAAACTTGTATCATGGGCTAGTCCATGTGTTTTCAAACTAGCATCACGGGTTTGTCCAGGTGTTCTCAAATTAGCATCATGGGATATTCCAAGTGCTTTCAAACTAGCATCATGGGCTAGTCCAGGCGTACTAAAATAATTTGCCTGACCTTGATTATAATTATTCATACGTACAACTTTAAATTCGTAAAAAAAAATTGTCATATAACTTTAATATATTTTCATTTACATAGTAGTCCTGTAAGTCACCAAGTGAATTCAACTGAAAATGTTTCATGATATTATTAAAATAATCATAATCACCCCACCAATTCCTGATCCACTGAAATTCTGAATAATTTTTTTTTCTGTTGGTGGTAATTTAATTTCATTAAGACTTCAAAGGCATCCATGAATTCGTATGGATAGATATCGTTTCTCATTTGTTTGGCTTCATGCTCGCTTCAGCTAAAACAGTCATTGACTCCTAAAACATATTTCATTGTGTCTGTAAATTTATCATAATTTCGATTTTTAACAATTGTTTTTAATAGTAATTGGTTCATAAATCTATAATTATTTATGAATATGATTATTGGTTTTGCTAAATCTCCTTTTGACTTTTATTTCAGATCTATCGATTATAAATTCCTTACTAAACGAAATATATTTCCGATTATTATTTGGTATTATTGATACGTTTTGATCAGGATAGCTTTATAATAAATATTTTCTATTCAGGGCCTGACAACCAGATGAGATTCGTATCCAGCCAAATTATGAATAATTAGTGTCATATATTTAGGATGCTTGTGATTTAAATTACAGTCTTGATGTGCATGACTTCTGTATTTCCGTTAGGTGATCATTCTCCCTTTCAATACAGTTCGTGGCTTTCACTTGTCAGCTCGCTTGTCTTCCTTAACGTCCTTTTCCCGGGTGACCAAGTGGATGCATCTACCGATCACTGCCATCTCACCTCTGTCCGCGTGCGTTCGAGTCTTAGGCTCGGCCTATGTTGGTATGTGAGAAAACTTGCCAGTAGCTTCCCGTGTGTCGATGTTTCTTCCCTGGCTTTTCCCCGCTTTCTTCCTCCATCAGTTATACTGGCCGACATATATAGCTTATTATGTACTAAAAATGGCATTAAGCCCAAAATAACAACAATATTTGTTTCACAAATATGACATATGTTGGTGGGATTCTTATTCTCACTAGTGAATATCAGTGTATATCATTTTAGACGTGTATTCTGATCTAATTGTTTCACATAATATTTCCTCATTTAATTGCAAATACGGATAAATAAAATTTTGCAGTTTGCTACCCTGTAAACTACAGGCTTATGAAACATGTGAAATAATTTAACGTAGAGAAGAAATCTTTATGGTTTGTGATTTGGTGTTTTTATTATTCATGATGTATTCTAGCTTTGTTTACTGACAGTTATTGGCTATATAATACTTTCACAGTAGCAAATTCGAAGCAATATCAACTTTTAGGTAGCCCAGGTAGTTTTCAATTTAATTCAACGTGTGTGTGTGTGTGTGTGTGTGTGTGTTTTGGATTTTTAACGTAGCTGTAACAACATCTCAGTCATATCACTATGTCTGCAGTGTGGCAGTTTATGGTGATGTCTAGCACTGGGGCGTCATGCCACATACATGTAGCATCATGTCTCAACCAGTCACATTATCCTGACACCAGGCCGACCAGTTCTGCTACTAACCTCTTAATGCTGATCGCCAAGCGAGGAAGCTGCAAGTACCCTTTTTATGTCTTTGCAATGACTCGGCTGGGGTTTGAACCCGCGACTTCCCGCGTCCGAGGCTGACATTCTAGCCACTTAGGACACCGGAGCAGTAGTTTTCAATTTAAATATAAACGAGACATTATGTCTGTTGTGATATCTATTATACTACATAATCTTTAGTATTCCTGTAAAGATAATTCGGAACAAAGGTATGGTGGTATTTTTTTTTTTTTACTTCAGATGATATTCATTCTGACAAAGCTTTTATTAAACAATAATGCTAGTTCATCTTGTCAAGCACACCTGTCATACCTACGTGACTGTTATTCTAACTGGCTTTATAGCTTCGTCTACAGCTTTCCATGACAGGATCAGAAGCATTCTTTTTTTTTTCATTGCGAGTTTAATCATTAACCGAGCAGGGCTTTTAATGGACTAAATTCTTTAAATTTTCGACTTGTCATATTCCATAACCATTGTTCAACTTGTTCTACTTCCGTGTGGGTTCGAGTCCTGTGGTTGGCCATGTGAGCATGAGAGGCAGCTTGCCAGTAGCTTCCCTTGGGTGGGTGGTTCTTACTGGGGTTGTTTCCTGGGTTCTTCCTCCAACATTTATACTGGCTTCCATGTATAGCCTAATCGCTGATAGAAAGAAATAACTACATCTGCATGAAACATATTATTCATTTCGGGTGTTAAAAAGGCGAGATAAAGTTTATATTGGCTCAGTAATAATAAATTATATTTGTTGTTTGATAATCAAGATACGTTGTCAGATATGACATATTCATTTAATTTATCAAACAGAGAAATGCTCGCCAACATAGACAAATTCATTTATTATCGCAGTCACCTACTGATATATAGAAATACAAATAGAGATTTCAAGTATCAAGAACAAGATTTACAAACACACAATCTTTTTTATCAGCCATCAACAATTATACGTATTATATTTACAATCATTTGTGTCACCTGCGAGTGGCTGAGAAATTTTGCATGAAAAAGCTGTGCTATTTTCTGTTCTTAAGTTCAACAAGAAACAGGCAATGTAAACATACGGGTAATAGAGTCCTAACTCTGATTCTGGGAGAAAGAAATTCAGTGGAAATTTATTCTGGAGTTATACGGAAACATAAACTGTGATTCAATTGAGAAATTGTTGCTATTTGTCCATGGACCACATCTGACGTCATCGCCTTCCATATTGGAACGTCGTCGAGATTCGAACTTGGATTCTAATAGAACTATTTAGTGATAGGACTTGTATTTTCAACTCTGAGAATTAAATTTTGGATTATATTCACAAACCGTAAGTCCTATTTTCAATTTTTTACATTGTTTTCAAGGGAAATAAATTATTTTGTTAAAATATGCAAAGCTTGTTGACTTCACTCTTTTCTCTTGTTATTATTGTACGAGCCTACACGTAACAAAAGTTATAAATTAGTTACATAAATAACTGTTATTTAAATATTCAGGGACTATTTGTTTGCGGAATATGTATTTATATGCCCTAAAATGGTCAATTTGATTATTGCATTTTTATGCGCAATAGATCATGACGTAGAGATAGTATTGAACAATTCCTCAATTCAATCACAGTTTATGTTTCCGTATAACTCCAGAATAAATTTCCACTGAATTTCTTTCTCCCAGAATTTTATAAAACAGTACACTCGTTTGGTTTTATAGAGAATAAATTATTAAATTCCAAAAACAAATGAACTTCAAAACCAACCTGGTTTCAACAATAAAAACCTATCCAGCCTTCAAGGTTTCCAAAATACAACTGACTGATCAGCGCTCAGAAAGGGTTATTATATCCGACAAATTATCATTCCGTTCTCGCGAGATAGATTACGTCGTCTCTTAACACTTGAACAACGCAATAAGAAAAATGTAATCTGTCACGTAGCAAGAATCTCTATCTACTCTCACTCTGAAATAGATTTAAAAATAAAACATTGTTCATTCAGAATAGACGAAATGACCTTGGCAATAGCCAATCGTTTTCGCGTAGCGCTTACACTACAGCGGACAAAGGTGAACTAAAAAAATTGCTCATGTAACACGTTTTACGTCTTAGATAAACAACGTTACTAAAAGATTTCCGAATCCGGCGAAAATAATCATTACAATAAAATGTAATGAAACAAAAATAAAATAAAAATAATTTTAAAACTAACACACAAGCAATTTAATTACATATACGTAACAATATATATAGCATCTCCACTCATTAGGAAAAGAGAGATTTTGTGCGATAAAGCATCCTTTTCCCATATTAATCAAACACACAAATTAGAGTAATGATGAAATTACTCAGAAAGCTGTATAATGAATGTTAAAAAATGTAGATAAAATAAAGCAATGCAAAACTCCTATATAAAAGAAAGTGCATCTGTGATTACATTTTCTTTTCCCTTGATGTGCTGAATGTCGATCTTGTAACCTTGGAACATTAAACTCTATATCAACAATCTCTGATTTTTATTTTTCATTGTGGTGATGAATGTAAGCGGGGGGGAGGGGTTTTGTTGTTCCTTGAATACAATAATTGAAGTAAAAGCAGAATTAATATACACTTCAAAGTGTTGCAAAACCAAACACACCTTCTCTATATAGTGGACAAATTTCTCTGGTGTTTATTTAATTGTTTAGAGAGATAGCACACTAGATTATTCACGCCATTTTTATCTTCCTGAATTAATATTCCAGCAATCACTACATCACTTGAATCAACAGACAGGGATTTTGGAGATAGCTTTAACCTTAGCTTCTACATGCTTGACTTCACCATGTCGCACAATACGTCCTAAAAATGTGACACAAGCTCGGCAAAGCTCACTTTAATTAAATTAATTGTCAAATTTGTCTCACTTAGTCGAGCGAAGCATTTCCGGACAGTTTCTAGGTGATCTTTCCAGTAATCGCTGTAAATAATGATGTACGTATCAAAGCCATGTATACCAGATGTCATCATGTTCATTAAACGCTGGAATGTCGAGGTAGAAATTTTCATCCCAATGGAATCAATTTGTATTGGTAGAGTCCATTTGGAGTTGCAAATGCCGAAATATCTTTTGCTCTATCAGTAAATGGAATCTGCCTGAACCCTTTTAAAAGGTTGAGCTTGGTGAAATATTTTGCATTTCCAATTTTGTCAATGTAGTCATCGATTCTTGGTGTTGGCAATAAATCTGTTTTGGTGGCACTGTTCATTTTTCTGTAGTCATTGCACATACGGAAAGTATTATCTGGTTTCGGCACAAGAACTCACGGCAACCTTGATTGAATAAAATCATTCTCCAAATGTTCACTTTCCTTTTTCAAACATTACTGCTTGAGATGATTCGTCCTGTCAGGATGCCGTGTTACAGGCGTAGAATCCACAAAGTTAACATCATGGTAAATTGGGTAAGTTCGGGTTGGAACTTCTGGAAACAAGATCTCATATTCACATATTAACTGCTTTAATTGACTCTTTTCTTGTGGCTGTAGATGTGAAAGTTTCTGGTCCAGATTCTATAATATTTTCGAATGAAACCAAAGTTAATACAATCTGGTTGCATGCCATCGTTTAAATCTTCACTGTGTGAGACCTGGAAAAACTAATTGATTAAATGACTGAAAGGGCTATCACTATCAACATACTCCTTTAACATATTTATAGGACAAATCCGTTTCTGTTTCCGCTTATCAGGAGTGTTGATGATATAATTTAAGTCGCTTACTTTTAAAAGCAAAAAGACCATAATACCTAGCCTGAAGAGGACTTCGAGGCATGGGCAAGATAGCTATAACTTTATCACCAAGTTCAAAAGGTTTTTTCTTTGTAGTTTTGTCATACTTAGTTTCATTTTTGATTGGGTTGAGTGAAGATTGTTTCTTGCTACATCACAAGCCGTTGTCAGCTTATTTTTTTTAAAATCAGAGACATAATCAAGAACATTTATCTCTGAATCCTCTGTTGAAAGAAGTTTTTCTTTTAACAATTTCAATGGTCCACGGATAGGATGCCCAAACACTGGTTCAGAAGGAGTAAAACCTGCCATTGGATAAGCATGGCAAGATCTACATTATTTTGAAACATCACTATTTTATTATTGGTCAATAAAAATGATTTAAGATCTTATGATTCGTCTTACTGACTCATATATGTACGGCTAAGGGAGTTTCATGGGCTAGATTAAGAATTTCATGTCAATTCGACTTACGAACAACAATCTGATAGCTCACTCACCACTCTTCACCAGCAGGTACCTTATGTGGTCTCTAGTTTCCCAGAAGGGCCCCATTTTCACAAAAGAGCAGGTTGTTACCTCTACCGAATCAATTTCACTAATAGCCGTCTGAAACAAGCAGCAGATCTCAAAATCTTGTTCTTGTTAGACGACGACTAATTGTGGTTTGTCACACTGGTTAGAATTTAGAGAATGAGTGGTAAAAAGAGGATCATAATAATCAAAGACTGACTAATAAATGTGTCAGCTAAAGGAATAATTGCCTGAACAACTTCATTCGCAAGAGCTCTTTTTTGACATAGCTCTAATAAATGCACAAACAGTATATAAATCTGGGATTTCATTTTCAAAAGATCAACTTATTGATCCAAACAATGCTTGTCAGTTACTAGTGAATAAACCACAATATCATCTGTCGCTAAGTCATTACCTAGCAATAAATGAACACCTTTAATGAGCAAAGAATTCACCGCTCCGACTGTCATAGGTCCTGAAACTAAGTCTGACAAATTTACACAATGGAGAGGAATAGTAACAAAGTCGGACTCTACTCCCTGAATAAGAACAGTTTCGCTAGAGGAAGACTCCTCAGAAAAAGGCAAAGTACCTGATAATAAAAGACTCTGAGAAGCTCCTGTATCCTTTAAAATTTTAATAGGGATAGGTTTGGCCGAATCACCCATAAATGATATAGAACCCTTCGACATGAATGGTTCACAAGTCTCCATAATAAAATCAGACTGGGGTTTGTTTGACCCAACAAATAACAAGAGCATAGGGAATAGCTCTATCTTTATTCTGTTCCTTACTTTTTAATCTAGAACAATCAGAAATAACAAAAAGTGCACATAGCAGTAAGTGCGCGTAGGAAGAGAAAAGGAATTCTGATCAGTTTTATCAAAAGTTTGATTCCTACAAGTTGTGCCAGATTGAGATTTATAAGTACTCGTATGAGACTGAGATGGTTTCTTACTAAAAACCTGTTGCGAGGAAGACTTACTGACAAACGAAACTTTGTGAGTCAAAGAATTCACGCCAGCTGTGCGATCAGCATCTTCCAATGTTCCTACCTTTTGTTCCTGAAGATAGGTCTTTGTATCACTATAGAACCAATTCTAGAATTCTTCGATTAACATGAGTTGTCTAATTTTGTCATAATGTTTATCAGTCTTTTTACTATGTACACAACCTGTGAAATAACTGTTATTTTGTTCCAAGCAAATTCAACATGAGTTTGGCTATTTTCTTTTTTTTTTTCGCAATTCCTAAACCTCTGTCGATATGCCTCAGGTACCAACTCACAACCCTTCCCTTCAAGATACATTCCTTAACCAAATCATAATCAGCACCTGCTTCTACTGACATTGAAGTATAAACTTCACGAGTTTTGCCAGTAAGTACACTCGGTAATAATAAAGTCCAGTGCTTTCTTCTTGCCAGTTCTAATTCGTTTGATGTAAATGTCATTTCCCTTTATTCCTTTTCTCTTTCTCTTTGAATTTCAGCTCTATTTCTTGTTGTATTTGCAACTTCATTTGTATCTGTTCTCTTTCACATTCTTCATTATGAATTTGCTTTTGCATTTGCCGATCTTCCCTTCTCTTTTATCCATCTTAATTTGAATGTCTCTTTCTCTTTTTTCTTCTACATTTGCATTTTCATTTGCATTTCTTCTCTTTCTTCTTTATGAATTTAAATTTCTTTTCTTCTTTCTGAATTTGCATTTGTGTCTCTCTTTCTTCTTCCTGATTTTGCCTTTCTATCATTTCTTTTGGAAACTTAAGTGTCTTTAATTCTGTTTCTATCTGGTTTTATTTCAATTCTGTTACTTTCATTTCAAAGCCAGATACATGTTTACGAATTAAAACCCAAAGAACTTGTATCAAACCCTTTGTTTTCCACTAAATATTTTATCAAGATGTTTTTAATTTCCTGTTTCAGCAACCATGGGTTTATGTCGAAAAAGTGCATAACGTTTTGCAAGCTTCAGCAAATCATCTTTCTTTAAAGTCTCCAACCCATCCTGGGTCAGATTGGAAACACCCTCTCTGACATTGTGAAGGCTTGTTGGTTTCACTATGTATAAAAGTGATTTTATATTTCAAAATGAATTTCAATTTTTCAGAAATATTTCTTAAATTCGTATCCCGCAATAGCCCCCAATTTCTGTTACGACTCAACATGTCCATAAACTAAATAACAGAAAGAAGCAAAACCAACAAGTTTTCTAAAACTAAACAAATATTTAATTATCAAAGTTATAAATGAAATTTAACAGGAACTTACAGTGTTATGAATTAAATCCAAGAGTCCAAAAGTTCTATAGCAAGTTTTAAAGAATCAATTGTTCCGAATAAATTCCAAATCTTCGAATGTACAGATATGCTAATAGTCATGATGCATCACAAAGATAAGCTATGAAGGCTTCTTGTTTGTCCTCGATTACTGGTTCCATCCTTGAAAGGTGTGCGTTGAACCTGTCCTGGCTGGGCCGTTCCTTCTTGCCAAACGTGGAAATGGCTGTGCTATAGATGGCACCCTTCATGGCGTTCCACTTCGCTGTGGCATCGTCCTGTGGCAGGTTCTGGAGAGCCTGGTCCAGGACGGACACATACTCCTCTACCTTGGAGGGGACCGACATCTGCACAGTGTTGATGCGAGGGCGACCTTTTGATTTGGAGCGGTGTAGCGTGTGTGGCTGTAGACGAACCCTGCTGCCCACGAGGGGGTGGTCGGAGTCGCAGTTTTCACTGTGGCAGCTTCTGGTGGAGAGGACGCTGTTCAAGGCAGAGCACCTGGTGATGACCAAGCCGAGCTGGTGCCAGCGATGAGACCTGGGGTGTTTCTATGACACTTTGAGTTGTGGCTTACACTTGAAGAAGGTGTTTGTAACGCACAGGTCATGGTAGGTGAACAGCTCCAACAGTCTCTGACCGCTTTCATTGATCTTTCCAGTGCCATGATGTCCGAGGCAGGTAGGCCATGACTCGTGGTCCGCACCTACTCTGGCATTAACGTCACCGAGGAGGAATAGTGGCTCGTCTTTAGGCATCCTTTGATCTGTTCGTCCAGCTGCCCATTGAACTGATCCTTTGTGTCTTCTGAAGACGTGAGGGTGGGGGCGTAGACACTGAGGATGTTGACAAGACCTGCAGCAGTGGCAAGGCGGAGGGACAAGAGACGCTCAGTGCCCCCTTCATAGCTTACAAAAAATGCCCCAATGAACGGACACTTGCTGCCCTCAGAAGTGCCCGAAGCACCACCCAACGCATCGCTAGACAGTGCGCGAACTAGTACTGGCAGCAACTGTGTAAAGGAATCCAGCGCAGTGTCGATTCTGGAAACATCAAAGGCATGTACAGTGGCATCAAGAAGGCCCTAGGCCCTACAGTGAAAGGGGTCGCCCCCACCCCCCGAAATCTCTGACGGGAGAGAAGATCACAGACCGTGAGCAACAGATGGC
Source organism: Megalonaias nervosa (assembly GCA_016617855.1). NCBI lineage: Eukaryota > Metazoa > Mollusca > Bivalvia > Unionida > Unionidae > Megalonaias > Megalonaias nervosa. Next base: position 19,254 of record JAECUM010027094.1, on the reverse strand, counting down.
CAGATGGGTGGAGCACTATTCAGAGCTGTACTCCCGAGAAACGTCAGTCACCGATGCGGCCCTTAGCAGCATACAGGACAGAGTCATCGACTCCCTCCCAAACGACAAAGCATCAGGTAGCGACAGCATCCCGCCTGAAGTCATCAAACGTGGGAAACCAACATTGCTGGGGCCGCTGCATGAGCTACTCTGCCTCTGCTGAGAATGAAGGAGCAGTGCCCCAGGACATTCCCGACACCACCATTGTGACCCTCAACAAAAACAAGGGCGACCGCAGTGACTGTAACAATTACAGAGGGATCTCGCTCCTGAGCATCGTTGGCAAAGTGTACTCCCGCATCCTCCTCAACAGGCTGCAGCAGCTGGCGGACCGTGTGTACCCGGAATCCCAGTGCAGCTTCAGAGCAGGCAGGTCGACAACAGACATGATCTTCTCCCTCCGACAAATCCAAGAGAAGAGCAGAGAGCAAGGTCAGCCACTCTACATGATGTTCATCGACCTCACCAAGACCTTCCACCTGGTCAGCAGGAAGGGCCTATTTGAACTTCTCAGGAAGATCAGCTGACCCCCAAAACTCCGCAGCATGATAATCTCCTTCCATGTCGATATAAAGGGAACAGTCCTGTATGATGGATCCTCCTCAGACTCCTTCCACATCAACAGCGGCGTGAAGCAGGGCTGCGTGCTGACGCCGACCCTTTTCGGGATCTTCTTCTCCCTGCACCTGTCATACGCCTTCGACTCGTCCACTGATGGCGTATATCTGCACACCAGGTCCGACGGGAGGGTGTTCAACCTGGCACGACTGCGCTCGAAGACAAAAGTGAGGTTGGTGCTCATTAGGGAGAGGATGCCCTCCAGAGACTGGGAGACTGTTTCGTTGATGCCTGCAAGCAGTTCAGGCTCAGCATCAGCCTGTAAAAGACAAACGTCAGCGCGTAAAATGCCACCACTGCCCCCTCCATCAAAATCGATGGTGTCAACTTGGAAGCAGTCAACAATTTTACTTACCTGGGGTCAACCATCAGCAACACTCTCTCGCTTGATGTGGAGCTGGACAGAAGGCTTGGAAAGGCAAACACCATCATGACCCGACTAACAAAGAGGGTGTGGGAAAACAACGCGCTGACAGAGCACACCAAGATCCAAGTCTACCAGGTCTGCATTCTCAGCTCCCTCCTCTATGGTAGTGAGACCTGGAGCACCTACATGAAGCAAGTGCGCCGGTTCAACTCCTTCCATATACGGTGCCTAAAACGCATCCTGAAAATCAACTGGTAAGACCGCGTCCCACACAGCGATATCATGCATCGTGCAAGTATCCCCAGCATGTACTCCCAGCTGAGCAAACGCCGTCTTCGATGGCTGGGATACGTCCGACCCATGGAGGATGGGAAACTGCCAAAGGACATCGTATATGGACAGCTGGCCACTGGCACCAGAAAAGTCGGCCGCCCCTCACTCTGTTTCAAGGATGTCTGCAAGTTGGACATAAAGGCATGCGACATTTCACCCGACAGCTGGGAAGTGCAGGTCGAGGACAGAGGCAGCTGGAGACTGATCGTCCGCAAGGGCATAGCAGTCCCTGGTGTGACGAGAGGTCAGCTGGCAGCAGAAAAACGTGAGAGAAAGAAGAGTGCGGCAGCAACCCTAGCAACTCAGACTTCCCAGTACGTCTGCACCAACTGCAATAGGGACTGTCACTCACGCATCGGCCTGCACAGCCACAGCAGACGATGCCAAAACCCCAGAGACAGACGACACTCCAAGGGCGCTACTCGCATGGTCTCCCGAGACTGAGCCGCCAATGATGATCACAATGATATTGCCCTCAACTCCTTTGAATAAATTCACAATAGCCAAAGAATAATATTTTAATCCAATGTACACATTATAGTTCAAACAAATAATCTAAATAAATGTTTCCTTTCATATAATATCTAAACACATCATTGAATACATCTGCAGACTGATTTTGATACAAGAGCATATTAAATAAGAATCCGAAATAGGAATGTAATCAATTGCTCAGTTTTCTCCTTCTGTACAAGCATACGGCGCAAAAACGCATTTCGTCCTATTCACTACGTGGCATTTAGTAATACCCTTGGCCGTAAAAGAACCCACCTGACAAACACATCGAATAGGAAATAACTTAATTGTTTGAATACCACACTTGATCGACCTATCCAATGGGAAACAACCCCAAACTTGTAAACATGTTTAATTAGAAACTTGACAACATCTATTTATAGATCCTCTGCAATCTACAGGCACCGTAAATATCTTAATTTAAAACCTATACCCGTGTACAAAAATAACTATATAATGTCTTCTTTATAATAATCACTACAATTTACAGTCATGAACAAAAATTGCAAAAATATAGATACACCTAACACTTTGGTCTTATGTAGTAAGTTGATCTGTGTATTTTCACCAATTTCGATCTACAAAGTGAATAAATATTATTCACCATTTTATCTTTAATCACGCATTAAATGATCCGAACAAGAAAATAATATAGAGGGTAATTTTAAATAAATTTTTTATCTGTTATGTATATATTCTTCCCTCCAAAGTGTACATGACAGTCACATTACAAAATCCACGAACGAATCGCATGGCCATAGCAACGGAAACTTTTAAATGAGCAAATAAGCTAAAGTTGCATCTGACTGCTCTCTGTCTGTCTGTCTGTCTGTCTGTCTGTCTCTGTCTCTGTCTCTCTCTCTCTCTCTCTCTCTCTCTAAGTTTCCAAACATAGGGTTTGATTCAGAAATATTCTGTGCACCTTGCCCTTCAACCGACCTTAAAAACTTTTTCATATATAATACAAAAAGCGAACCCTATGGATTAAGTGGATATATCACCTTTTAAATGTTCCACAGAAGACTTTGGCTGTTGTCTCTAAATAAATGAATTATGTTTCTGATAGAGACAACTCGTTCTTTTGTTTAATAATTAATTGGTAAACATAAATTCCATATTTGCTCAAGTTCTAATGAGAACAGCTACAATCGGTATTACAGTGGATCGCTGATAGCAGAAGGGGTTATCGCCATTTTTCAGCACATGATAGGCTATACATGGCAGGCCAGTATATTTTGATGGAGGAAGAACCCTGGTGGACCATGGGAAGAACCACCAACCTACGGAAGCCAGTCCTGCTCTGGCCGAGCCGAGACTAACTCATTCAACAAAAGAGACGTGTGAGTAATTAATAAAGAAGAGCGTCTTAAACCACTCGGCCACCCATGGCCCTTTTACAACTATGAAGATGGGAATATAGAATAAGTTGAAGTGTTTCTTTCTAAATCATGGAGGTAAAAATATATTGCCTTTTCGTTCGACATCAAATTATCTAAATGTCCGTATCCAGCTTGCGTGAAAATGATGCTAAATTTAGATAATAATATGATGAACCCTAACAACTATTACACAAATCATTTCAGACGCGTCTGATTTCAAAATATTGCGTAGACTATTCGAATTTTTTAAAATTATATAGAAAATGTAACAGTTACACGGAATTTCCATATTTCTACATTATATGGTCAATATTCCTTGATAGAATGTATAATTTTCATATAATGTCACTACGGTATTGACACGCGGCGCGACTAATTGTTTCATCAACAGAAACCTGGGTCTTTTCTTTGAATGGGATCGATTTCGTTTACATTGACGTGGATGCGGAAATTGCTTTCCACCATGTTATAACTTGTTATAGAACGGGATGGTACTAGTTTTGTCCAAAATTTTTAACTTACCAGGATTAAATGTGTACGGAAACAACACACATTTTTAACTTACCAGGATTAAATGTGTACGAAAACAACACACGTATATCAAACATAATTTTTGATTTTAAATGTAAATTTGATCGCGTTAAGTCATCATTGAAAAATTTCGAGGATCGAAAATTTATCATGTCAATTCTTGGGCATGGAACACAAAGCAATCTTCGAATAGTCTGAGAAATGGATACAAAAATCCTTCAGTGTGAGCATAATAAAGGGACTCATTATCTCGCAGTGAATAAGGTATTCTTTGTTGTTTATTTATTTGTACTGAGAAGTTTTTTTTAAAACGTTTTCTTGATTAAACTTACTGAATTATAATACAATTGTAAAATAACTTAGCATGAACCCAATATAATGCATTTTTTCTTTTTTATCACTCTGTACTTCTCTAATATCCGGATACAATGGAATAAAGCACTGTACACTTCATATGGACATCGGTCATCATAAAATTTTCTTAATAAAAATTTACTTAATATTGAACTTCAATTCATTGAAATGTATAAAATGTGAAAATATTGTACGATCCATAACTTTTGTACCCATGAGCTACTGCATTCTTGGTGTTTCTAGTTGGTGAAGACATTTGGTTATCACTGGTTCTTATCCTTGGTCCTGTATTGAATTCCTCGAACATAATAATTACAAAATTTCTCAAGAAGTAGAAGTCATGGAAAAAAGCATAGCACTGGCGCTACCCGTCATGCCAAAAATAACACCGTGAAGAATTGTATTCATCAAGATCAGATGATCTATATGGATAAACACCGAGGTAGTCCAATATATGAATGTATATAACTAGTGGCTTCTGATTGCTTGAATCTCAGTGAGAATACCCTAATAAAATGATGGATATACTCATATTGTAGGTAAATGTCGTTAAATTGTCTATGTGAATCTCAGTGAGGGATACCATAATTAAGTCATGGATATACTCATATTGTAGGTAAATGCCCGCATAATTGTCAAGCAGAAAATTTCATATTGCGCTTGCAATGAATATTCAAAACACATCAAAAAGTAAAGCAGAATCTGTACACGTTCTGAACAATATCGATAATTAAAAAAAGCAAGAAATTAATGCAGATAAATCGACTAATTATAAATTTTCTTTAAAGCTCTGCTGAAATTAAAGAAACTGAGAGTGGAACATTTTATGCGTGTATGATATTTTTTGTCCACCTTACCAGCTACCAAACTTAATCGAGGTTAGATTATCATTATTATTATTATTATTATTATTATTATTATTATTAAAATGCATATTTTTTTTAACCCTCAGATAGGCATATAAAGGATGTCAGATGTATTAGTTCTATATATAGTTTTTTTATGATTTAGCTATACGACATTTCAAATAAGGCCCCTATTCAGTTTCATGGGTAGCGTAGGGAGTGTTTTGAAACAAGCCATAATTGTGTGCATCATGACCCATTTTTTTTCTACAGTATTTTTAAAAAATATAACAATTTATAAAATACATGTACCATATAGCGGTCTAGACGCGTAAGATTCTTTATCACAGACCCAGTACTCTTACATGGTTCATGTGGTCCTAGATGCGCATGTTCGTTTAGTATGGTAATTTTTCGTATCACACAACAAAACTGGAACTATTTATATTCATTCCGTGACGTCTGCACATTGATATACTTCGATGCAATGAAATGAAATTTTTATGAATCTATGTGCATTCAGTTCCGTCTAATATGGCGGATGAATACATCTCAGCTTGACGTCCCTACGCCATATCAAAGGTGTTATTTCCGCCGACTCGAAACAAACCACATTTGCACTGTTATGTCTAAATCGATCAATCACTGAAATCTTCCCATCGATGCAGCATGTGTTTAAATGTGTCTGTAATGATAATACTAGATAATAAAACAACCTAGAAAGACAAATAAAAAAAATTAAACATAAACTTTGTTGTACTTTTCAACGTACTAGATTTGAAAGAAACTGTATTGCTACTATCATTTCAAACAAATGTACACATCAATAAATACAAACCTAACGTTTCCTTAGTCTTTTGGATTGGTGAGAGAAATTATCGAGTAAGAATACAAAGCGGAGGAATAAATGTAGTTCCATAAAAGAACGCCAAGACTGTTTAAATATTTTTAAATGAATTTTGATACAGAAAATTCAATGAAAAAGTGTAACTGTAAATTATGTCATCTTAAAGATTTTGTATTTGAAGATGAAATAATCAACTCGTTCGGACTGAAAAGGTAACTTACATTTGTCTCGACCTTTGACGAATGTAAATAGTGATGCATACGTATTAGCTCCGGTGGTACCGGATGCAGCACTTAACAGCCTTGAAAAAAAATGGGATGAGCAATAACGTATGTAGCGCATGTGATATGTGTACTATCTTCAGTGCCAGCTAGGGGAATATATCTATATATAAACTCATATATATGATAAGCATTTTTATCTCCCATTTATTTGTTCACCAGTTTTCTGTATAGACTATTTTTGAGCTTTAAATTTGATTGCTGCCATATAACCACTGTTGTGATGATGTGCCTTTGGAAAGGCTTATCTTCCAATGTTTTCTTTGGTTGGAATGATTTTTCTTACAAGGTTGTGATATTATTATTTTCAATTTTTTTCTGACGAATGGTTTGACACTGGTACATACATTCCGTTATCTTCCGTATTAATTTAAATATTTTTCTCAGTTTCTCTTAGTGGCAATTATTCCGGATGTAATGCTGGAAGCGAATAATGGGTCGCTAGAGATTATCGATGGCGCCATATAGAAATACGATATCTTAGTAATGATGCAGATCACTAATTCCACCCACACAGCTTACAGCTATTGAACAAATAGCTTTCAGCAATCTCATTTGCGTTTCTCTTTGATCGCTTTATAGACGAGTAGTTATTTATAGTTATTTTGTTCTTTACCTTTAGTTTTGACCTTTTCATTATCTTCTCTCGGCCCAAAATGTAAATATTTATTGTTCTTCCCGTTTAGCTTATTTGTGTTTTTGTCCCTGTGTACGTTTTGCTTTAGGTCGAAACATTGGAAAAGTTTATTATTTTCCTCAGTACCGTTTCCCAACTTTTGTGTCATTGTATAATATTTGTAGTAATGATTTGTGTCATTATATAATATTTTACGGTAATGATTTACATTCTCATATAATTTATATCGAACTCCTTGGGAATTCGGCACAAAATCATTAAGACCGAAGTCTTCCTTGCCTTTGTTAAACATTCTATTCATGTGGTCCTTCATCATCATCATTATTATCATCAGTATCATCATCATCAATCCCTTAACCACAGATGACTTTACAACCAATTCTCTCAATCTCTTCCTGTTCTCTACTGCCCTTTGGGAATCTCCAAATCCCATGCCTGTCCAATCCTTATTGTTGTCTTCCCACCTCTTTTTCTGTCTGCCTCTTCTTCTGCACCCTCGCACTGTGCCTTGCAAGATTGTTTTTGCCAGTCCAGATGATCTTGAGACATGACCGTACCACTTCAGTTTACTCTTTTTTTACAGTAGTCAAAAGGTCTTCATAGGATCCGATGGCTCGCTGGATCCTGTTGTGGACTTCTTTGGTTACATGGTCAATGTATGAGATGCCCAAGATCTTGCGAGGCATCTCATTTCGAAGATTTTGAATCCTTCTTTGTAGATCTGATGTGAGCGTCCATGTTTGACAAGCATACAGAAAGATGGATATGACAATCGAGCGCATCAGCCTTATTTTGCAACCAAAAGCAATGTTGGTATCTTTCCATATTGGTCTCAACGTTGTTATTGCTGCTGTTGTCTGGGCAATCCTGCAAAGTAGTTCTGGTTTGGAGCCCTCATCTGTGATAATTGATCCCAAGTACTTGAAGCTTGTGACTCTTTCTAGCTTCTGTCCACTGACCTTTATTTCTGCACTGATGCCATTGGTGGTGTTTGTCATTAGTTTTTTTTTCGGCGCTAATCTCCATACCGTATACTGTGGAGGTTGTCTCGAGGCGCATAACCAAGTCAGCCAGTTCTTTTTCATCTCCTGCTAAACCATCAATATCATCTGCGAAGCGAAGATTGGTGATTGTTCTTCCTCCGATGCTGACAGTGCCCTTGTGGTCATGCAAGGCATCCTCCATGATCCTTTCCAGGAGACTGTTGAAGAGTGTAGGTGGTAGTATACATCCCCGTCTGACTCCAACTGTTGTTCGAAACCAATCTCCTCTGCTGCCATTGATGAGGACAGCACTGATGGCTTTGTCATTGAGGTGCTCAACAACCTGCACCAGGTCTGAACTGATGTTGTACTTCCTCATAGTTGCCCATAAGGCTGCATGCCATACCCTATCAAAGGCCTTTTTGAAATCTATAAAGACGTGGTATAGATTCTGCTGATGCTGAAGGTATTTCTCGCAAAGGAGTCTGAGATTGAAGATTTGTTCTGTGGTGTTCCTTCCTGTTCGGAAGCCTGTCTGCTCTTCAGCAATAATTTTCTCTGCTTGAGGCGTTAGTCTGTTGAGAATTATCTTCAGCATGACTTTGCTCGGGTGACTGATCAAACCGATGGTTCTGTAGTTTTTGGCATAGCTGAAGGTTTCCTTTCTTGGAGAGCACGATGACCAAGGATTGAGTCCATGTGGTAGGCCAGTCTCCTGTCTGCCATATCTTGTTGCAAATTGTTGTTAGGACTATGACTATCTCTTCTAATCCTGCTTGAATGAGCTCTTCTGGTATGTTGTCAATGCCGGCTGACTTTCCCTTCTTTAGTGACCTAACTGCAATTTCTACTTCTTCACGAAGAATGGGGTTGTCCTCAATTTCTTCTGCCTGAGGGCAATTTAGTACTACTGATTCTCCTTGGATCTTACGATTGTAAATTCTGAGCAGTATTATGTTCATCGCTTGAGGATCTCTTGATCGTCTGTGAGGCATTTTCCTGATTTGTCTTGGATGGTGGTAGTTTTCCATTGTTTATGGGTTGTGAGATCTTTCACCAGTTGATATGCCATTTTGCTGTCATTTCTACTCAGACTTCGATTTTGCAGCATTGTCTTTCTTTTCAGGATTCCGTTGCCTTATTCATGCTTTTCGTGATCATGTTGTTTATCTCTCTGTATTTTCTAGCTCCTTCACGATCTCTTTTTCCCTTTTTCTGTTCTCTTCTTTTGTCGCATAGTTCAAGGTCAGCTGTTATGACCCAAAGTTTCTTTGTTCGACGATATTTGCCATGATCTCGCTAGCTGTGGTAGTCATGTTGTTCTTGATATATTATATTCGTATCGTCCTTAATATATTCTATTGATGCTTTCCTTTATAACAGAATGCTGAACACCATACATATAATTGCTACTGACAGCATCTTCTGGGACTCCTTGATCAATTAATATATGCAATGTTTATGAAACCTGAACATACGAGAGTCTTCCAGAAAATCAATCTCTTTGAAACTACCCTTGGACAGGGTGGGCGATGAGGGAAAGAATGTGTTGTTAGCCCATGTGCTAATTGAATATAGTGGCGAATGGTTCCAGTAATCAAAGTCACGATTGTGAATAGGATGCCTCAATTGCATTAAAGACCAAGGTTCTTTGACTCGAGTCATTGCTCTCCTGTGATAATTTGGTTGAAGTCTTGTGCAATGGGCTACTTAATAATTTAGTTTTGATTTGTCTGATGCTTCCTTAGTCATAAATGAAACAAATTGTTGAAATGAGATGCGATTAAGGCTAAACCTGAGTAGAAACCAAGGTGATGGTGATGACAGCATCAAAAGAGCGTTTCTATAAATCTACGATCATGCTTTGAGATCCATGTGTGACTTCCTTAAGCTTTTGTATTTCGAGGCGGTAATTTTTGATCACGATCTCATTTGTCATTTTGTTACGTATCGGCTCGTTTAAGTAACATAAAGAAAAGAGTGAAGACAACAAGCTTTGTAAGTTTTAATAAAAATAATTTATTTCCCTAGAAAACACGGTGAAAAGGTGAAAATATAAAATAGGACTTACGATTTGCGAAGAAAACCCAAAAATTTGTCCTAAAATTGTGAAAAACACATAAGTCCTGTAAATAAACAGTTCTAATTGAAGTAGTCTGAATCTCAATTCCGTTTCATGATGGTGGATGATGACGTCAGACGAAGGTTTTACACAAATGTCCAGAATTTTCACTGTGAATCACAATTTGTATCATTCTGTTCTAATTTAGAATTAATTTCACTAATTGTCTTTGTCCAAAGCCGGTTGTTTAGTTCTCCAGGGAAAATAATTATTATTTAAAAGGTAGACAAAGTACAGTTATCATCCATAACAAAACACATGTCGCTCTACAGTCGTTCTACAGACGTACGAACGAACAACTCTTTCCAGCACAAAAGAATACCTTCTTCTCAAGGTATTAGAAACTCTATAAGATGTTAAAATGTGACTCCCTCTAAGGTGTTAAAATATGACTCAAGACTATTTCGCAGGTACCTGAGTATTTAAGGCGAACTAAAACGTCATTTCATGTACACGCACGAAGAACACATGGCGATTTCGAAATCTTGCCATCGCAGTACAGAATGTCAACAAGTATTATTAGAAATGACCGTGGTCACAACCAATCATTTACATAGTGTTACGTATATGTAATTAAATTGCTTGTGAGTTAGTTTTGAAATTCTTTTTATTTTATTTTTGTTTCATTACATTTTATTGTAATGATTATTGAAAGGATTCAAAATTCTTTTTCAGTAATTCGATATTTTCTTTTAGCAAATGTTGTTTATTTAAGACGTAAAAGTGTTACATGAGAATTATTTTTAGCTAACCTAGTTCGTCTTGGGCTGGCAAGAACGTAAACAGGCAGTTAAAATGATTGGTCAGTATCAGGGCCATACCTTCCTTGCGTGATCACCATGTGTAAACAACGCTATTTAATTATTGGTTTTTAAGTGAGGCTACACTGGCGTACGTGATGGATTTCTTGTAGTAAGAGACCACATGACCCATCTCGCGAGACTTGAAATGATGTTTTGGGGGTTTAAATACGCATTCTTAATATTCTTCTGGCAGAGTTGTTTAAACATCTTGAAGGAGCAAGGTGTTATTTTTATTTGTTGCCAGATTGTTTGTTTTTCATCTGATTTTTGGATTTAATAATTTATTCTCCTGGAAACTCAACAAGTTAACTTTCTTATAAAAAGTTCTGAAAGATATTCATAGAAATTTATTCTGGAATTATTCGGAAATAAAAACTGTGATTCAGTTGAGGAATTGTTGATATTCGTACATTGGACCACATCTGACGTCATCGCCTTCCATATTTGTACGTCGTCGAGATTCGAACCTGGATTGTAATAGAACTATTTAGTGATAGGACTTGTGTTTTCATTCTTAGGATTAAATTTTGGATTATATTCACAAACCGTAAGTCCTATTTACCAATTTTTACATTGTTTTCTATGGAAATAAATTATTTTGTTAAAATATACAAAGCTTGTTGACTTCACTCTTTTCTTCTGTTACATCTGTACGAGCCTACACGTAACACACCTAGTCACATTATCCTGACAACAGGCAGACCAGTCCTAATACTAACCTCTTAATGCTGAGCGCCAAGCGAGCAAGCTGTTAGTACCATTTTTGTAATTCTTTAGTATGACTCGGCCGGGGATCGAACCCACGACCTCCCGCATCCGAGGCGGACGCTCTAACCACTAGGCCACCTGATCGGTCCTCTTTACGATTAAAGAGCTGGATAGTTAAATACTTGAGAAAATAACACTTGGTGAAATTAACAAGATGGAATCACACATTGAAACAGCGGGATGAACATCTTTATTCCAGATGGTAAAGGACTAACAAATGAACGAAAAGAGCCATTGAAAGCACTGGATTATTTGTGATTTCTTTTTTTAGATGATTAAGCGCTAACTGGAACAAATTTAACCGTCTGTTTCTACAGTTCAAGACACCCTAAAATTGTTATTTGAATTTGTTAATTTAGAGGAAGATGGTTCTAATTCAGATGGAAACATTATCATAAGATATAACAATGACAGATTCAAAAGTTGGGTTATTCATTTGTTGGTGAAGATGTTCTTGTACTGCCCGGGATGAAAATGTAAAAGGACAGTATAGTAGGTTATATTCATAATTTACCAAAGCTATCAAGTTTATTTAAATTACGAGTAAATTCTAATTGAAATACCGACGCAGGAGAAGTTGATAAACCGCCTGTATTAATTGTTTAATATAGAGAAAACACAGATGAGAAGACTTATAAAATTATATAGAGAAGTCTACGTTACCAAATAAGAATGATAGTATAGATCATAAAACAACAAATAAACAGGTATTATGCCTTATGTTGCAGGAACGTCGCAATTTACCGATTTGAAATAAAATAACATATTAAGATATTAACTAGTAATAAAGATGCCTTATATACCGATGCTTGTATACCGTTTTAAGTAGCTGTCAAAGATCGGTGTATAAGGCATCTTTATTATTATCCTCATAGAATACATCTACTTGCAGAAATATTAATCATTTATGAGAACAAATTAAACAGGACAAAAATAAAATATCATATGCTGAATTGAAACAATGGTAAATTAAACAATCTGCATGTACATTACACGAGCAAACGAGATAAAATTCGTACAGAAGGACTTATGATAGTCATGTGGATGACAAGTGGCATGCAGACATTATTGTCAAGCAACCATATGAAAAATTGATCAATGGGTTCAAACACATATTGACAGTTATATATGCCTTCCAGAAGTACATTTGGGCTGAGGAAGTTGAAACGAACAAAACGAGATGACACAATACTTTCAGAGAAAACATGGAATATACACATAATGGCATTTAAGACTATTGGCACATCAACACATTCAGGATTGGAATTCATTTGGAACACTCTATACGTTTGGACTTGTGACAGAGCGTTTAGGAATATTTTTTATTTAATGCATAATACTGTAAGTTCCTTTAAATATTCATTTTGTTTTCAGGGAAATATATTTGTTAAATTTTATTAAAAGTGTTGGCTTAGCTTTTTTCTATTATTTAGTTTAAAATCAAAGAATCGTACACCAGTTTCTAGGTGGTCCCAAACACTCAACCAAGCATTTCAGTTTCGATTGCAGTTATAGTTTGTTCTGGTGCATGCCTGATACTGTGATGATACGATTGTTTTCATACTTTTACAAGACAAGACATAGTACCAAGCCAATGCATTATATGTGTCGATGTGTAAAATATTTACACATACGCTCTTTCCAATGGTCTTTGAAAACGGTCTACCACACTAGTTTTGGTTGCAGATTTTCATTCGTGAATCAAATGAATGTGCCGTTTCTTCAATTCTTCCTGAAAATGTCGATGTAGCAATTTGGTATCTTTGTCCATTTGCTATCGCTGAGGATGTCCATTACTTTGTTTCAACACGATTTTTAGAGACAGCTCTAATTCTGACCTATTTGACATCAGTGGTACAAAGGCATATCTTGACAACGCATTGGCAACGCAAAATAAATATTTGTAACGTCGATTGCGCGAAACCAACAGAGAAAGATCAGCCAAGTCGGTTTAACATTCATAATCGATACCTGTTACTCCCGCCAGAGTTCTTGGAAATTTGCTTCGGATTGGTTTGGGTTGTGTGGCACGATACAATACGTGAATTCGTCCGCAATCAGCTGCATGTACAGGATAGATATAAATGCTAGCCAAACCCTTATGTACCTCTTATTCAGTTTAGTTCACTGGATTTGGGAAACACTTTTCATTGATATATGAAACGATATTGTTCGACGTAAGACATGTGGGAATGATCGTTTTTAACATGTAAAACAAACATGCTTTTCTATGGATCCATTTGGGAACGGTTTTATCCACTTGATTTTTCGTAATGATTGTCTTTCAAGCAAGAGTTGTCTATGTTGCTGCTGATTTTTCTTCGGTCATCAAGTTCTTGAAGGAACGTAGAACTGTGTTGGTTGCCTCGTCTAAAGTTTTTGGTGAAATGTTTGAAGACGATGCAGCAATTGTTAATACTTGTGTGACTTTTCCGTTTCTGACAAACTCAGTCGATCTACTAGAAGCTATAACACCTGTTGTAAGTGAGATTTGGATTGGGTGGCAAGAGTGATATACCCTAGTTCTTGAATATAATCTGTGATGTCGCTTGTTTGTTTTCGTCAAAGGAACAACTCCTTTCAACCCTTTTTACGGTATTGATGATTTTCTATGGTCATTTGGAATGATCTACTTTCGCATCAGTGCTTTAGCTCTGGTTAACAGAAAAAATAAATCCCAGTATTTGGCTATACGAGGTGTTGTGGAATTATCTCATTTTATCAGTCTTTTGACGAAGACGATACTGTAAAACCTCTGAGGAAGAAATCTTGTTAATGCGACTAATGCGAACATCTTTTATCAAAGGACTCGTGTTCGTTGTGGTCAGTACGTCATAGTAGTATTATTTTATACACTGGAAAAAAGATAGACTGTATCGAGTTAATTCTTGTCTCGAAAAGCCAATCTAGGCTCGTAAAACCCGTTCTATTATGCACACGTTTATGAAGGTTATACGTTTCTTGCACCAGAAGCAGTAGCATAACAGCAGATAAAGAAAGAGAATAAGGAGGGAAGCAGCTTAAGAGATGGAAGTCACTTTTAGTATCGTATTAATAGATTGGAAATATTTTTTCCGACATGTGGTTTAGCTGGCATCATCAGAAACGGAAACGATTTGACATAGGCGATGGTGATTACATGGATGCTGCTACTTCTGTTATTGCGACTGCAGGTCGAAGTTTACTTAGAACGTTGTATTAGCAGCGCATCTTTTTCTTTTGAGCTATGTTCGAGGTATTTGCCCCAGTCTTCCAAGTTTCCTCTTTCTCATCGTCGTCTTAGTTTTCTGGTGAGGTGATTTTTCTTTGCTGTGTATTTGTTACTCATTTGTGTGTTTTTCTTAGCGAGTTAATAACCAGTCTTGCAAGAAATCCACATATTCTCGGTTTCAAGATAATTTATTCCTTGTGTAGGTATCTAGTCTTGCATCTGCGAGTTTTGTTAATGCCCATGATATGCTTTTGCAAATAAAACTTTGCGTTTCGTCAGTAATGTGAATGGAAAACATTTCGTCTGATGTAAACGATACTGACTTTGTGATTATGCGATTTTCATGTAGATCAAAGTTTAATTTCTTCTTGATGTTCACGTAACATTTAGTTGAAGACAATGCAGTGAGTTTGGTTGGAATGAGACACGATTCAGACATTTTCGCAACGAATGACTTCAAGCAAAGAAATTTGTTTTGCATAAGTTTCTATGAGTAACGTGTAAGCAGATTATCACCAGTTCTAATACCAAACAATACGTTTTGGCGGATGTTTGAACAAGTGTTATTTGTGTTAAATCAAACGCTGGACATAAACGGTTTAAACAGAAACAATTTTCATATGAGAAACATGGCAAAGATAGAATGCCTTCCCAAATGTGATGATCTGATATATTTTGAGTCACTCTGAAGAAGGAGGCCATTGCTATCATCATAGACTGTTTGGGTTCTCGGGGTCAAGAGACCCACGAAGATACATTTTATACAGAATAGGAACATGATTTCAATTTAGAGTTACAAGACACAATGACAGAAAGGCACTAACAGAATCGAACGAGTAAAACCTTTATGGTTCATTGTTTTCTTTCTCTTCCTTGACTACTTTTGTTGTTTGCGTGGCTGGTGGCGTAAACATGATCATACACTTAGAAAGACGTTCGAATTATGGACTACATTTGTATTCATGGATCAAATCAAAGGTTTATGAGATAGAGTTATCCATTTCTGTGTAAGGTATGTTGGTGAAAGTCACTTGAGACAGTTTGGTGTCCAGCTTAGTTTGGCGAATCTCTTTCCTCGTACAAGAGTGGCTTTAATATTACATTCTTTGCCATTCGCAAAACTTTGAACAAAACGGTTTTCTGCGAGTGCAAGCAAAGAGTTTGATTTTGAAGACAACGTACTTGTTATCATGTCATTTGCTGGAAAATCAATAAAGTTACTAAATTGGGCCAATATGTAAATATAATCCAAGAAAAACAGTTTCCAACACACACATACGATACGTCGTCCCAATTTCAAAGGACTGTCGTCCTGTGGAGGTAATCGTTCTAAATTGTCAAGCCTTTAATCCAGTTTTTCACAGTCCCCCACATGATTCAATGCAATACTTCGTGCAGGAGTTGGGGTATCGAGATTCCAATAATGATATACTCGACACTTTTATTTCAATCAGACTTCTTACAACATTAAGATAGTAATGGTTAATCCCTTGAAATCGTTTGAGATGTAATTTCTCTTAGTGTTTGATTTGAATCCATGCCCATTATTTGGAAATATGTTATCTTAACTCTATAGTTAGACTCCTAATGTTCTCTTTGAAAGTATCCATGGAACGATCATTAGATTCACTATGCTACAGATTTCATATAGCATTAAGATATGCATCGTTATCCGTTTTTTGTCTTTTTGGTTGTTGTTGTTGTAATTCTTATGGAAACAAGTCCTTAGATAGTTTCTTTACCGGCCAAGAGAACATGACAACACGAAGACTATTTGGAAACATCTGCATAGGCTGAATCGATTATACTGACATAAACGTGGGTTGTGGAGTTTAACGATACCCATGAAGCATTACACATTATCTCATTCTAACTAGTACAGGAATTCTACTCTAGCTAACAAGCTTGGCAGAAGGTTCCTAAATATGTTTGGGCAATACCCTTTTGAATTTGTTCAATCAACTGGTAAAATCACAATTCCCCCACAAGGCCACGGGAAACGTGTTTCCTCCTTTAATTTACGATTATCCGAAAAAACACGGGTGTGGTTATGGAACTTTCACTTGAGCCTGTATAATGTAGGGTGAGTTGCAACGAAGATAGGTCTGTTGCTTAAAGGATGATCACATCCAGAGTTTGGCACGGTGACAGAATCACTTTTGATATTACAAGAAACTGTATCGTTCTTGCAGTAGGGTTCAGCTGAACACTGGTCTCTTTTCTGTGTGGAATGCATCTCAAATTGCCAAAGTCTCTTTTGGTAATAACTGTCTCGTCCCTTCGACGCAACCTTTCAGTCAGTGGTAACTGTAAGTTATGTGTTGTAAAGTCACAACCGTTTCACGTCCACGATAAAATACACCTTATTCAAAGGTTCACTAATAACTTGGTGATGACAGACGTGTAGCTTCGTGTGAATTATGGGTTTGGACTATAAAGTATTGGTATTTTCCTGACTTCAAGGCAGCCTTAAGTCGACGTTCAATGCTTGACCGTAACGATAGCTGAGTGTAAGTCTTTTCATTTTGCCTTTGATGTGGATTTGTTCTGATATTTGTATTCATACTTCTTAGTTCGTAGGTCCAGTGCGAGAATGAATCAAGATCGTTAGGAAATAATGAAACGAAAACTGGCCAGAAATTATCTCCTAGCCTTAACCCACACAAATGTTGTAAAGCAGGACTGTTCTCTTGCAAAGGTCACCAAGTACTCTGTGTTGTGATAAAAGTTATGAATAGTTTTAAACACTTGCTCGTGTCATTTATTCGGAATAATTTCATTTCATGCATAGACCCACCGTCAAACAGAATCAAAAGCTCTGCTACAATCAATACAAGAATTTTTTCCCTAATTTCCTGTAATTCTTTTCTGGTTTAAACATTTTTATTGCAATATTTACAGCAGATGGGGTCCAGCTACAAGTTCTCACAACTTAGCTACAGCCCTCCTCCAAATACATAAGTAGGTACATTAAAAGTGGCAAGGACTAACATTAAGTTTGTTTACGTATGCATGGGACACAAATACAGAGCATTAATACAATGAATATCGAAACTTTCATCTTACTAGAAAGGTAATATAAAACAAATAATTTAAGGATGAAAAGGCGTAGAAGGTGGACTTAAAAAGGGGTTCCGTAATTCTATTTTGTGTAATTATGGTATATGGTGCAAATATCTATCTGATCCATTGCTGTGTATCCAACTCGGATTCCAATCATGTTATAATGTGAAAACAAAATTGTGTTTGATTATAAGAGTTTGAATAACAATGACTAATTAACAGAGATAGCTAAAAATTGTTTTTGGACGATAACTTTCATGGTGAATCGGAACCCCGCTATGTTTATAATTATGTAAATACGTATTACGATTTCTTCAAGCGAAAGATCTTGAATTATGACAGTCTCTGGTATAAGGTTTAGAAATGAAACATAAGCAGACACAATTATATCTGATGTATGCTTAAAATATTCGCTGATTATTTAATTATTTGATGGTGTCACATTATCGTTGAACTGATTTAAGACATTTTAGAGGCTCCTACTCTGTGATTGGGGGCTTCAAAATAGCATCATTATTGTTCATATCTATATAAAACAAATACCTAAATATTATCGAATTATATCGTAAAATATGTAATGTTTGATTCATACGTTTTGTTCTCCAAGCTGTAGATAATCTTTCATACATTTTTTTTCTCCAAACTGTGTACAATCTTGTAAAAATATTTTAGATGTTTGGATTTCAGTTTTCTCAGTCTGACTTGTGGAGTTTGATTAAATATGTTTATATATGTAAAAATTCATTGTGTGT
The DNA here is from genome assembly GCA_016617855.1 of Megalonaias nervosa. Classification (NCBI taxonomy): domain Eukaryota; kingdom Metazoa; phylum Mollusca; class Bivalvia; order Unionida; family Unionidae; genus Megalonaias; species Megalonaias nervosa. Next base: position 805 of record JAECUM010027094.1, on the reverse strand, counting down.
TGTAGATATTGCCCTTGAGAGATTAGTTATGAAAAGGAACTCACGGTTTGTGAATCTAATCCAAAAAATAATCCTAGAATTTAAAAATATAAGTCATGTCACTAAAAAGTTCTAAATGAATCAAAGTTCGAATCCCGATGAAGTTCTAAGGTGCAAGGCGATGACGTCTCTATAACCTGTTTGTGTTGTGGTGTCAATAGTCCCTTGTTGAATCACCAAGAATATAATTCCGGCTTTAGAATTCCAAATAATTTTCAGTAAATGTCTTTATCCAAGAATTCTGATGAACACAAGTAAAGTCTCCAGGGAAAATAATTTTAAATAAAAACTCAATTCAAACTGGCAACAACAAAATAAATACCTTTGAGCACGAAAGTATGATTTACGACTGACTAAAAAACTATGAAACGTCACTTTAACTCTAATTAAAACGCAGAAAGGACCACGTGATAAGGTCACGTGATCACTTAGTTCGAGCGGCGCAGCAACTTACACGTCGATTATCACGTATGCCATGGACGAATTGGATTGTAATGAACCAATCATACTATAAGATTCAATAATTAAAAAAAATAATAAAAGTTGTTTACAACATAGCTGAAAATAGCTTTGAAATCTAGGTCACCAAAAGATACAACGTAAGCAAGCTACTGGGTTTTATCAGGCTAAAAAGAACTAAACTGAATTTACTGTAAAAATGTCAAATCCAGCGAATAAAGTTATCATTACAATAACATGTAATGGAATAAAATAAAAAAATAAAAAGTTTAAAACTAACAAACAAGTAATTAAATTACATATACGT
>JAECUM010027092.1:0-11574 GCA_016617855.1 Megalonaias nervosa | reverse complement strand
AGGGCTACTTCCAATGCCTCGAAAAGATCTTAATTTTCATTTTATCTCCACCCTAAACGAATATATATAAAACCCTTCCTCTACTAAAAGAAACACGAACGCTCTTGATTCGTGTTTGTCTATAGCCCTCTCTCAGGTAGCTTGACGTCACAGTACTTCTCTCTTTGCTACATTGTTACCAGTGTGACGTCATGCCACCTGTCGCTTATCGCTCTACAAACCCACAGTCTCCTAGTCACCGCTCTACAAAATTTCCATTGTCGCTATACAGGCCCAGGGTGTTCTAGTCCCTCTACTCCATTTTCCATTGTCGCTATACAGGCCCAGGGTGTTGACCTACTTTCTTGTCGCTATACTGGCCCAGGGTGTTGACCTACTTCTTGTCGCTATACTGGCCCAGGGGGGGTCTGTAATGCTAATTCCCATTGTCGCTACGGTACCCCACTATACTACTGGCGGGTAGGCAGTTACTATACTGGTCTCTTTGTACTTGTTCGTGCTAATTATCTACTTTTCTCTATTTTAAAATGTAGTGGACCGTTATACGTCTCTAAAACATTCCTCAGGTAAATGCAATATCTATGCACATTTCAAGTCTGAAAAGAAACATACACGACAGAACTTGTTTATAATGTGCTTATGTGCCTACCTCGGGAAATACTCAAATAGCAAAGAAATAGAACGTCAGTGTATCTTGTTGTCCATCAGGGTAATAATTTTGATTTAGTGCTATTCTTTACTCTCAACGGATTCTCGATTTTTAAGCCTGTAGATCCTATTAACACATTGTACCAGCCAAAATTTAAGTGTGGAATATGTGAGAAATATCAGAGGTCAACTACAATGAACATCTCTCAATACTCAAATCATTTGTGTTTTTTGTTGTTCGTGATGGTGGTGTTTTTTTAAATAAAAAAAAAAAAATATTCTACTGAGACGAGATTCAACTAAAAACAAAAGTGAAAAGAAACTTAAAATCTAAAATTATCGAAGTAACAACCTGTTGATTATAATTAAATGTATTTTAACAACTGCTGTTAAATTCTACAGATATTCTACCATGGCCAGTAGTTTTAACAGACCGGGCCTCTTGTTTTAGCTACAAAACGCCTTTGTATGGATCGAGAACCATAATGCACTCCTATGGTATAAAACCGTGATTCCTAACCCCCAGGTCGCGAACCAAATCAGGGTCGCGAGGACGTTATGGAGGTTAACGGAGGGTCACAAGGTTGTTTTTTTTTTAGGTGAACAAACTTATCAAAATGTTGAAACTCGGTCGCGAGTCTCAGGAAAAAAACTATTTTTTAGGGTCGCGACTAAGAAAGATTGGGAACCACTGGTATAAAAGCTTCCCAGAATGATGTGCATAAGCCTACTGTGCATAGTTAAAAGGGGCAAAATTCCAAGAAATACAAACTTGCCATGGCATATTACAATCCACACAAGTATGCACTGTGGTTTAAATTGCTTAATTTACTGGTGAAATTCCAGCTTAACTCCATGTTTGCTGTTACTCTACACTAGAGTAACATTTGTAATCAGTTTAGTTAAAATCCTACTAAAATTACCTTGAATTTATGTTTAAATGCAGACATTATCTTTTTTCACCGCCCAGATAAATAGATTTCAATTCCAGTCTCCAGTTTTTCATCCGTTGCTTGAATGTGCTCCGTAAACATTGAAAACTGCCACTAATCGGATTGCTGAAAGCGGTCCAATGTGTATTTTAGTACTGGCGGATACCTAAATCCTTCCTGGTTTATGACGACAAATGATCAAGAGTTTATACTGTATATGGTCTAAAACTAAGTAACAGAAAAGAGCAAAAGCCAACAAGTTTTGTACAATTCTACAAATAATTTATTTTCTAATAATACAAAGTGAACATTTAAAAAGATCTTACAGTACTGTGAATTATATCCTAGATAGTCATAAAAGTTTTTTCACAAGTCCAAATGTATGAAGTTCCAATTTAATTCCAGTGGTATTCCAGATAAGTTCAAATATTGAATGCGCTGATGTGCCTGAAGTCTCGAACGTGGTAATGTTCCAGTAGCATGAAGTGTGATGATATGATAACAATCATTTGATATATCCAAATAATATAATCCCAGAAATGTTCTTGTTTGAATTTACTATAATTACAAATTAATATTCCATTTCAAGAATATTATTGATGAGCATTTGATATTTCCAGTGAACAATAATTTGAATAAAGAATTCTACCCAATATGACAAATTGAACACAACAATAAGACTGATTCTGCTTCAAGATGTTAAGGCAAGAATGAGTAATTTTTCAAGCAAACAATAGTATATAACACTAAAAAAACAACCAGGATAAGGGTAAAAAGTTCATTTTTAGAACATTCAAAGTTGTCAAAAAATAAGATCTATTACTAACATTATAACAAAGAACATGGCAAACATCATATACGCCAGGGTTTTCGTTGGGGGAATACCAATATCCTAGACACAGATTAAGATAAACATGTTTACCTCCATTGATAATAATCCTAATATTTAATCTATACTCACAGAGAAATATGTAGTATGTTGTTTACAAAATCAATGTCCCTAGTCACGTACACAGTTACAAAATACAATTATACATACATATAATCATGGAGAAAATGCCAACAAACAATGCAAACTAAATATACATAAGAATACCTTTTTGTCCATAGCAGGACCGTGCAACAGCAATACATTATTTCAGCAATAAATGGGCAACTGTAGACACAATTGCTAACAAAAAGAATAATTAAGAAATTCTTAAATTATCTCTGTAACAGTCTCTTTTGTGGATTTAACAACATTTTTCAGCACGCGAGAGGTTATACACTGCGGTGAGTATATTTGGTAGAGGAAGAAACCTGGGAAATCCCCGGGAAGAACCACCGACCCACGAGAAACAACTGGCAAGCTTTCTCACATACCCATGCTGGCCGAGCCGAGACCCAAACCCACGCGGACAGAGGTGAGATGTGTGAGTAATCTACATAGATGTACGCCTTAGAGCAATCGGCCACCCGGGGCCCAACTGTAACAGTTAGTCTCACACTTATTGATTAGGTAGCATTTTTTAGTGGATTTCGTGATAGATATACATCATTATTTTCAATTTTTATCGTATAATATCTTTGACATAGAGAGTTTCGTTTGGTCGTCCGTATTGGAGTGAGATGTAAAGTTTGGGTTGTAATTAGAAATAATTGTTCTAATTGGAATGATAGGACCTAGTATATTGCACACCCATATGTTTATCATAAGGTCTGGTTCAGACATTTGTCTTGGAATATGTAAGTTTTGTGCCAGACAATTTTAAGTTGCTTCAACACTTGTAACTCATACAGATTAAGTCACATCTGTGACGTTCGTTTTCATTTCACATCTCGTTTAACTGTATTTCTTTTCAAATCTTCGACTCTTCCATCACATTTTTCATAGACATTATTTTCTTATCCCTTTTTAAACATATCACAATATTTAAATATTTCTCTCGTTTTTTTTACACTATCTTTATTCATACTGCGGTAGTGTTCTAAAAATTCAACATAGTCTTTGCAATGACACATTTTTCTGGGTTTGAGAAATCGAATGTTTCAAATCTGATTGTGTTTTGATTACCGTATATACACGCTTATAAATCGAGTCCAGCTGGACAAACCCAGATATGCTGTCGCATAATGCTGCGGTATATCTGGATTTGTGCATTTTGTTATTAGGTGTCAGTAGAACAAACAACATAGATCATGATCTGCAGATCCACTATGCGACGGCAGAAAAGAGCATATGTTGCTTGCAGTTTGACTGAACTTATAATGTAGTATATAAGGTAATTGCTTTATATTTGATTGAACTTCTTTATTTCTGTATTCCTGTAGAGCATTAGAACTTATTATATGGCATATGAAATTCTTCTTTTTTTACAACAAAAATAGTTTAAGGTCTTATTTAATTGAAAAGGTATGCTGATTTCTAAAATTAATGTTACGATTTTATTTATGACTGAAAACAGTACCATATTCAGCGTGCAAGATCATTTAAGGGTGCTATGAGACCTTCAAATATCATGATGCTGAAAAGGGTGATTTTCCAGTGTTCTGTATAAGAGATTACCCTCATGGTTTAAATCAGCGTAAGAACATGGATAGCGCGAGTCATACCGTTAAAGGTGTTGTTGTTGTTATGGGTTTAAGAATTTTTTAGTACCTGATAGGCTATACATGGCGGCCAGTATATTTGGTGGAGGAAGAACCCCAGGAAACCTCCGGGAAGAACCACCAACCCTCGATAAACCACTGGTAACTTTCTTACATATCCATATCAGCCGAGCCCGAGATTCGAACCCACGTGGACAGAGGTGAGATGTCAGTGATCTGTAAAAGCGAGCTTCTCAGACCACTCGGCCAGCCAGGTCCCAAACTTCATACAGCAATGTAGAGCAAAAACACCACACAATACATAAGGTATAAATATGCAATGATTTAATTGACTTTTGTGCTATTAAGCCTTTAGCAGTTTATGATATATTATATTAAAGCATCAAACTTCATAAGATGAGCATGCAAAAAGTGTTCCGATTAAATTCCAAAATGTATCACGTTTAATATGAATCATCGCCAGATGTTACCTATATCCAGTTTCCTCTTTTACCTATGTCGTAGCTTTTATAGCTTATGACCCTATTTGTGTGACATTTTTAGTCGCTTTTGTTTGTCTTTCTATCCGTGTGACGTTCTTTTGTAGCTTGTGCTTCTCTCCGTGTGACGCTGTTTTGTAGCTTGTGTTTCTCTCCGTGTGACGTTCTTTTATAGCTTGTGTTTCTATCCGTGTGATGTTCCTTTGTAGCTTGTATTTTTCTTCGTGTGACGTTCTTTTATAGCTTGTGTTTTATCCCTGTGACATTCGTTTGTAGCTTGTGTTTCTCTCCCCGTCACGTTCTTTTGTAGCCTCTCTCTCTCTCTCTCTCTCTCTCTCTCTCTCTCTCTCTCTCTCTCTCTCCCCTCCTCCTCCTCCTGTCTAATTTCTCATGGAACATGAGATCTGTTTTTAATTCTTTATTTCAACTTTTTTTCCCCCATATCTGGGTAAGAGTGCTGATCCGGACAGGTATTTTATCAGCAATGTGCCGTTTACTTGTCAGTAAGAATCATTGACCGATTAAAATCAATCCTATTCACAAAGTGCGCGAGTACTTAAATATTATCAACATTTTATTTTCACTGTTTAGATCGGACGGTCGACAAAAGGGAAAACATAATCAGCACATTAAGATGCGGTAGTCTCATCGTACAAAAATAGCTGTTACTTTCACATTCAGCTCTACACTCAGTTTCTATCTAGAAACGCGCTTCATTTCGCCCATGCTACTCAAAAACACCGTCGTTTAAAAGTTTTGTCATAAAGCTGGGCCCTTGAATATGAAAACTAACATCTCAATCTTTGATAGCAATATGGTTACATATGGAAAGATAAAAATGTGTAGAGAAGAGGTCACAGACTGTTTGTTTTATCTTGACGTCACTATACAAATACACTGGGATTTTATCAGAAATTGGGCAATGGGTAAGGTTTTCTTGGTTATGTGTTGTTATATGCCATTTTTCAACACGTGAATGGCTATACATGGCTGCCCGTATATTTGGTGGAGGATGAACTCGGGAAAACCTCGGAAGAACCACCGACCCAGGAGAAGCTAAAGGCAAGCTTTCTCACATACTCATGTTAGTCAAGGCGGGAATCAAACTCACGCGGGCAAAGGTGAGATGTGAGATTGATCTGTAAAGGCGAGAGCCTTAGACAACTCGGCCACCCGGCTAGCCCAAGGGTAATATTCTTGTGTCATGGACTGTAGTAGTGTATGCTTATCAATGTGGGGGTAACCAAACCTGGCAGATTCTTCGGGCTGGTTTGATCTTGAAGACTAATCTTTACCTCATAAAATATACGCTTAAATCCACGCCGTGTTAGCAAAAATTAGTTTCACAAATCATTTTATTCATTCTCTGCTTCGGAATATTTTTCCTCTGTCTTGAAGCTTTTGAAAATTGCATCGTGATACGGCTGTTTGTGGTCGACAGTGTTGTGCATATATTATACAGCAGTAAAACAGGCAACAGATGTTCATTCGTCTCCATCAACACGATCTTCAGTGTTACAAACAAATCTTTATCACACGCTTCCAAAGGCTGGCTCGGACATGCTGCAGACGTATCTAAGTTGATTTTCTCTCTTCTGCGACAAAAACTTCATATGAAAACCTTTATAGCAAGTACGTCTTTCTTACCCCTCACTCCACCGTTTTTCTTCTTTTTCTTTTTCTTCGTGTTTTTTTTAAAATTCTTTTTTTATTCTTTTTTTTTCTTTTTTGCTTTATAATTATCACATTTAATTTGCTTGAGCAACAACAACTGTTAACCCTGTCCATGCAGACCTTCATCTCAATACTGTAAGGAGACCACTTTTGGGGTCCTACCCAAGGATAATAATGTACCATATGGGAGTCTGGATTACGCACTTGTGCCTTTTTTTCTCTTGACTCAGAATCAGACATTGTATTGTCTTTTTCTATTCCAGCCTTACTTAAGATGACTGCATAACTGCGATTATTAGGCTCGGATTATTCTTTGGTGCCCACTTTCGCCCCTATATCTGACTTTCGCGAGAGTTAGTTATTTCTTATATACTTTCTTTTTTATTTAAGATAATCTAGGACTATTCAATTGAGACCACATGATATGCTTCACATAATTCATTATATGATACAATCAGAGGAGTAACTTCACGGTACGAGCTACAGCGGTTATTAAATTTGCCCATTTTCAGTACATGAGTCAGTTATTCTTCACATGTTCAAGGGTAACTAAGCGTGATACAAACGTGAAACAGAATTTGGCCACTAAATTTGATGCTTGTCATAATCTTATGGACGCATCTGGCAACATTCTTCCTTGTCTTCTGATACTACAGGCTATACTGTTCCGATTTTCCTCACGAAACGCTTGTTGCATTGATCAGTATATTGATTTCAAGAAATACAGAACAAACGCTAAGTGCCAAGTTTGCAATCTGTCGGATAGACGATGAAAACGATAAAGTTGAATCAGTTGTTAAATCTCTAAGCCGAAGCTCCACTTTTTTTCTTATTTGCAAAAGTGTGTGTGTGTGTGTGTGTGTTGGATTTTTAACGTAGCTTTAACAATTTTCCAGTCATATCACTACGATGTCTGCAGCGTGGCATCATGCCGTAGACATGTAGCATCATCTCCCACCCAGTCTCATTGTCAAGACACCAGACCGACCAGTCCTAACACTCACCTCTTAATGCTGAGCACCAAGCGAGGCAGCTGTGAGTACCATTTTTAAAATAAGTCTTTGGTATGACCCGGTCGGGGTCCGAACCCGCGAATTTCCGCATCCGAGGCGGATGCTCTAACCACTAGTCCACCGCGTGGTCTATTTGCAAAAGAATACGCTAGCTATTATTTCAAACTTTCTATATGCCACAAATGTGTTTAATTCGGCTGTGTGCGTCGTATTGACGTAATCGAATTCATTGTTTAACTCAGAGCGGATATGGAGTAGTTAAAAAAGTTGCGTCTTTCTATAAGACTATCAAGCGTTCAAAGTTGTGCAAGAAAAAGCACTGTTTAAACCTGGAATTGAAAACATAATATATGTGGTCCACTATATCAATTAATACGAATAATAACAGTCATTAGATATAAAGAAGTCGGCGAAGTTTCGTGGTGAACTGAACAACCTCGATTCTTGAAAATTAAATTTAAGAGAAATATAAACTTTAAATAAAAATCCACAAGACATGGTCAGAACAGTTTGGTTTGTAGAAGAGACCCTTTAAAAATCCACAAGGTATTGTCAGTACAGTTTGGTTAGTAAAAAGAGACCCCTAGAAAAATCCACAAGGTATTGTCAGCACAGTTTGGTTAATAATAGAGACCCCTATAAAACCCCACAAGGTATTGTCAGTACAGTTTGGTTTGTAGAAGAGACCTCTATAAAAATCCAAAAGGAATGATATTTGGCTTGTAGAAAAGACCCCTGTAAAATTTCGCAATGTATGGTAAGTACAATTTGGCTTGTAGAAGAGACCACTATAAAAATTCACATGGTATGGTCATTACAGTTTGGCCTGTAGAAGAGACCTCTTTAAGTAATCTGTTGCAATTACTGACTATATATTTGCATGATGATATTTATAATGTGTAAAATTTTATTATTAAGAAGACCCGAAAGCAATTTGATAAATGTCTTACAAAACAAAACAGTGATCTAGATTTAGTATCCACCTATCTTAGAAAACATAATAAACTAATTGAGAAAATTCACCTGATACGCGATTCAGACGTTGATTTCTGTATCAGTGAGAAATACATGCTCCAATACTGAATGATTCATGTTGTACAAAATGTATGCAAATAAAACTAAACAGGACGTTTCTAAACAATTGATTTTCGCCAATCCTGTCGACATATATGTATTGCCGTTTAATACGTCCTTTGAGGAAGCACTTAAACATATTTCGAAATCTGATCATTGACGTATTGTATCCAAACGCGACAGGGACTAATTTAGAAATACAAGATATTCATTAGATGAACTTAAGTTTATGAACCAACGTACGTACTCCCAGTGTTTTACGGCTTTGGACAAGGCAATTAGACACGTTGCCTATTTCCATATTAGCCTCGTATATCTGAAAACGACAGGGACTAATTGCAAAATACAAAACATCCTTCAGATGAAGTAGAATCCAATAACTTGTCTGATATGCATGTCAGATCACGATAAACAAATTGTCAAAATGAAACGTTGTGTCCGTCACTCAAGAGGACATGACTGTTACAGAAAGACAGGTCAAAATTTATCTCTATTCATTCGTTAGTATATAGACCTAACAACATCGTGTAAACCGTCTCGAACTAGTTTTGATTAGCAGTTACTCAGACAGACGGACAGATAGGGACATAGATAGGTACATATATACATGCATGCATACATTTGACCTCAGCTGAAATTATAGGTGCCAGTACCAATGAAGGCTTGTCGCATCGTTGTATGAAGAAACTATTCAAGTGGTTATTTTTATCATGATGTCCTTCCTGAGTTCTATTCCCCACCGACCTCTGGGAGTACACGTCAACTTTACGTTTGTTAATCATCGTTATTTAAGATCTGTGTGAAACGTAAGACATGCAGAGATACATGACGTAAGATTTAATTTTGCAGAGGTCAACATTTAATTTGCACCATGCAATTTGAGGGTACAAGTTTTGTTTATATATTTGTTGTTTCGTTTTGTTTTGATTTACAATTGATCTTATCTGTGACATTAGAGACAATAGCAGCATAGCTTCGGAACAGCGTCCATGGACGTTGGACGGATAGCTTAGATAATTTTGGTATTAAAGGACAGTGCTAAGAAATATGGCTCGAGATATAACATTTAAAAGGAATTTATTCTCGGTGAAAAACAGGATTATAAAAAAACTAAAACGGAAAGCCAGAGCTCTCTGTCAAAGCAGTAAAAATCTGGACAAGCTGGACACTCTAAAATACCGAAATTTTTCGTCCCCTTGTCGCTTCTCAATGACTGTAATAGCGAAATCGCTTTTTCTAAGCTCTCGTTAGTTCTGACAACCTTGATTTCAATGAATCGGGTTCTTCGTATGCAATTACGGCTACCAGATCGTATTCTTATTTATCACGTCACTCAATACGATTCCTACAAAGACCTTTGCACCAGCTGCACAGCATTGATTTGACCTCAGATTTGTTTTAAATCTCATTTCCTAACCTTGTTTGACAACACACTCGTAATCAGCGTTCTCCATTGCTTATTAACTTCGTTAATGACACAGTCAAGCAAATTACAAATTTTACTGACGGTATCAAGCGGCTGAAGATAACAAATTAACAGAAAGATGAGTCTAAAGGACAGCTTTCATATACAACTATCTCGCAGCAACACTTAAAAGCGCCAAGAATAAATGAAATACATGCATACATGCTTAAGATACATACATACATGCATACATACATACATACATATATACGTACGTACGTACGTACATACATATATTCGCATATATGTCAATCAGTTCATGTATCCATTCAGCAATGCATGCATATGTATGTTTGTAAACAGGTACATACATATATACGTACATACGCGCATTCATTCATACATACATTCACGTATCTATCCGTCAGTCAATCCATCTATTTATACAGAGATAAATCCATCCATCATTATACACATATATACATACATACATACATGATCATAAAAAAGATGGAAATGATTTTCAGAGAATAATGATGATGATGATGATGATATGATGACGATGATGATATGATGACGATAATGATGATGATGATGATTTTATTTTAAACTTAAATCCACAGACAATAAAACCAGCACAATATCACATGATATGACACAAAAATCACAATGTTAATACAACAATTTGTTCCAGCGATCAATTATTGATGAATTACGACAACAAGCAAAGTGAAACACTTTTTTCAAGATATTGCTGTTACTACTGGCTATTCTATTTCTAATTTGTACGCTGTCTTTCTTAGCAAAACGCGGTCTACTGACATTGTTGTTCACAAACATTCCCTACGCACTATGACGCCTATTATAACCTATTAAAAATCAAAATACATTGTTGTAACAGACATTTAACGCGCCATTGTAGAACGTGAAAAATTTGCCCATATACAAGCGCAATACAAATTCATACAATATGATTTAGAAAGCAAATTAGGATTGATTCAGCTACAGTTATATGAGTGAAAGAAGGGTGGTCACAGTAGTTAACTTAAGCATTCCATTTAGAAAGCGACGCAATCTCTCTCTCTCTCTCTCTCTCTCTCTCTCTCTCTCTCTCTCTCTCTCTCAAATATATGCTATTTGAGTCAATTGCCATAAATAAATTTGAATACTGTCCACTGGGGTCTAAACTGGACGTGTTTATGATAATGAAAGAGAATTGATTTTGGAGAGTTTTCTAGAATGAATGCCGAATAGGAAGAAACAACTTGTCTCAGCCGTTTCCAGCCTAATCTGGACCTGGAATGTTGAAATGCAATACGTAAATGGTAAGACTTACGCAATAACTCCTGAACGATGGACCGCTCCTGTCGCCTAGTGGTTGGAGCGTCCGCCTCGGATCCGGGAGGTCGCGGGTTCGAACCCCGGCCGAACCATACCAAAGATTTACAGACATGGTACTAGCAGCTGCCTCGCTTGGCGCTCAGCATTAAGAGATGAGTGTTAGGACTGGTCGGCCCGGTGTCAGGATAATGTGACTGGGTGGGACAACATGCTACATGTCTGCTGCATGATGCCCCAGTGCTACTGATCGCTATAAACTGCCACACCGTTGGCATTGTACCGATATGACTGACATATTGTTAAAGCTACGTTAAAATTCAAACTCTCTCTCTCTCTCTCTCTCTCTCTCTCTCTCTCTCTCTCTCCTCTCACACACACACACACACACACACACACACACACACACACACACACAATAG
>JAECUM010027091.1:0-33921 GCA_016617855.1 Megalonaias nervosa | reverse complement strand
TATCCATCGGTGTTGGATAGGAAAGTTCTCCAGGGTCAAAATTTTGCGTCAGACACGAGGCTTTCGTCTTCTGGACACACGTGACCAAGTTGCAAAATTTGGTTTGTTGACAAGGGTGTTTTTTCTTTCTTCTTTTTTTTCAGATAGACTTTTTAGGATGTCTTCTGTTCTTTTATAAAATAGTATTAAGCATATATTATCCGTGTACCGTTCTTAATTTTTCATGCAGATGGTTATGACGGCGATAATCTTACCAGTCTGTGAAAATATCTTTATAGGTATAACATTCAGATTTCATGGTTTTCTTAGGCAGTCGTGTTATTAGACAAATTTCCTCACACCTCTTTTATTTTCGTGCGACTGGCCTGTGTACAAAGGGTGTTTTTTTTTTTTTAAAATCGTTCTTCTCGATGGTTTAACTTTCTTCTTGTATATCGATAATGTTCCATGAATTTAAAGTTGGGTCACAATCTGCCTAGTTATTTACAGAACATGGGAATTTTATTTGAATCTTTAAGTGCTAAGGACATTGTAGAATCAAAGTTTGTAAAGTTACGTAAAGTTTAATTGAATGCATCCAATGTTACGAGTCTGTGCTCTTAAAATAAGTAACAGAAAATAGTGAAAACAACAAGCTTTGTGAAATTTAACAAATAATTTATTTCCCCAGAATACAAAGTGAAAATTAAATAAAACGAACTTACGGTATTGCAAATTAAATCCAAAAATAATCCAAGAATTAAAGACACAAGTCCTAATAAGTAAAAAGTCCTGAATAAAACTCAGTTCAAGTCCTGAAGAGATCCAAAATTGAAGGCGGTGACGTATATGTTATAGCCTACGAAGTACTGATGTGTCAAGAGTCTCTTGTTGAATCACAGAAATATTATTCCAGGTTTGAATTCAGTATAAATTCTAATGAATGTCTTGATCCAAGAATTTTGTCAGAGCACTTTTATATTTCCAGAGAAAATAATCACTTGAATTCAATAATTTGAAGAAAAAAAAATTCAGCCCAAACTGGTCACAACATAATACAACTTAAAGTGCTAGATGTTAAAGTACGACTGGTAAAATCCTCACAGTCACAAGATAATATTGTTCTCTGCTTGACCTCAGGTCACAATTATCATTTTCTAAAACAACCGTTACCTAATGGAAAATAACCTTCTAGAATGATCTAATGAGGCTTGTTTATTTACAACACAATGGCCTGTAAAATTCATTGTGAATCTCCAAAACCCTAACCCTGATAAACATATTTACTCCTTGTTTACCTGAATAATAATCCTGATAATAAGCTCATGCACATAGAGAATAATGAAACTATTACTAGTTGTTTACATAAATGAAATTAAAAAAAAATATATAAAAAAGTCAATCAGGTCAAGCAGAAATGAACTCAGTTTTGGACAAGGTCAAGTCCAGCATACAATGTTACATTACAATAATATGTAATGAAATAAAAAAAATTAAAACTAACAGATAAACAATTAAATTAAATATACATAACACCAATGAATCGCATTTTAAAGTGAAGGGATTTTTCTAATTGTTAGGAAAATTTTACTACTGATAATTAGCAGAAAAGTTGGCATTAATTTTGTTTTCGTCAGAGCTAAGTGACATCGCCATCTTAAACTATAGAAAATATAAGCAATTATTGAACAATAATTACAGGTTCGTAGTTTTTTTTTCAAATTAAGTGCGTTTGGCAAATTCCCCGCTGATTATGTTATTTCTTTCTATATAATGCGAGATAATAAAATGTTTTGCTATGGCGCCATGGACTCAGTTTTGTAAATACATGTGTGCAGTTGAAATGCATACACCTAGGAAAAGCTTTTAATACTGTATTTGTATTGAATAATTTTTAACCCGACGTACCCCCACTGAAGTGTCATTCTTTATAGCTTTATATATATATTAAATATACGGTTGTCTCCTTGTCTGCTATACCATATTAAATGGACTTACTTCGTAAGACTCTAATATGATTAGAACATTTAATTAGGTGGTGGTGGTGGTTCTGTAAGACAGTCTAGACGTAGAGCTCTTTTTCAGTATTGGTAAATTTTAGGTGATTTTCCTGCAATGATGTTAGTCATCGCTGCTATATGATTTCTTGGTAGAAGAAGCAATCATTTTTATTATTGTCCCTTTAAAAGGAAAACTATTGTCCATTTAGAAAATGAGTATTTTCCCTTTTACACTTTAACTGTTGTCCTTTTAGAGTACAACTATTATCTCTTTAGATTATAACTATTGTCTCTTTAGACTAGAACTTTTGTCCCTTTTGCACTATAACTATTGACCCTTTTAGAGTATAACTATTGTCCCTTTTGCACTATAACTACTGTCCCTTTAATACTATAACTATTGTCCCTTTTGCACTATAACTATTGTCCCTTTTGCACTATAACTGTTGTCCCTTTTAGAGTATAACTATTGTCCCTTTTTCACTATAACTGTTGTCCCTTTTAGAGTATAACTATTGTCCCTTTTTCACTATAACTGTTGTCCCTTTTAGAGTATAACTATTTTCCCTTTGACACTAATTATTGTCCCATTTAGAGTATAACTATTGTCCCTTTGACACTAATTATTGTCCCTTTTAGAGTATAACTATTGTCCCTTTGACACTAATTATTGTCCCTTTTAGAGTATAACTATTGTCCCTTTGACACTAATTATTGTCCCTTTTAGAGTATAACTACTTATTCTACTCTTGAGTTTTAAAGAACTGTTTTAAATCTTACATACATTAAACTCGTTGCATGTTTGTTTGTTGAGATTGTTGCTAGTCAAATCCATGACATTATACAGGATAGTAAATTTTCAATTTCATTATTATTTGTAATCTTCGGCGTTAAAGATAATTAATTATGTTTATATCAAAGGTAAGAATATAGGACTGACTGAATCTTTTGTAACCAGGAGATATTAATTAATAATCTAGCATCCTGTTCGTACTTGCTAAGGCTTCCGAAATAAAACAATCAAAACTTAATGAAGCAATCAAAATTAACGAAGACACTGATACGATAAATACTTACATGATATATCCATGTTGGTCCAATTTTAATTTTACTAAAATCCAGAAAAGAAACTAGACGGGAATTGCCCAAATTTCATATCCATTTAATTAATTATCATTTTTAAGGTGGGCAATTTTTTGAACCAATATATAGTTTACAAGGATTATTTGGAAACCTTCAATTGAAAAATATGTCATTTAGAGTAATCATTTCTACTGACTATCCGTAAACCGAAACAGATAGACATAGAGACATAAATCTGAAACTCAATATATGGAAAAAGCTCGAAGATAACAGATTGGGCAAGATACAAAACACATTTCAGATTTTCCTCTTATGATTCTATTATGATAATACAGGAATACAATTTTAATTATAGCTTCAATTGTAGTCCAGTTTCAGTTTACCGTCTGATAGTTTTAAGGTCTGTTATTCACACTTCAAGTAATACCCGGACAATAAGAAAATCATAGGAATAATATCTCACAAGCGTACGTGTTCATTTACGAGTGATTTGGTAAGCCGCTTGATTGTGGGATAAAACAAACGTACAGCAATGTCATATTTACAAGCGGATGGACATGGAACCAGGCTACTACAAATGCCAATTGCATGCAAAGCGTAGTTTTAAAGTGGGTAAAAGTCATTTAATTCAAGGAAAAAAAAGGGCAACAAACATGCATTTATTTACAGGAAATAACGCGAAATATCAACAAAAATTACCTTCAGATTCAACGATTCAGCTAGGGCATTAATTTAAATATTTGGTGTAAGATTATGTGCATGCTCTGCATATAAAAGTAGTTCACAATATTAGAGGCTGAAATGTGTATTTAATTGATACGTAACTCGGTTTGTACTACTTTAGAATTCAACTGAAAAGAAGAGAAGGATGTCTGTTAGACACATTCATACACACTCACCAATCGATCTATGACCTAATGTAGAAAGATATAAGAAACCTGGACACTTGTATAAGCTTTTAAAGGACTAATTTATATAGATTGTGTTACACGATCGAGTGTCGTAATGTATTGTTAAAGTGTGTGCGTGTGTGTGTATGTGTGTGTGTGTGTGTGTGTGATTCGGCACAATACTGATATCAATTACGACAAATAGATTATTTCCATGCATGGAAAGATTAAAAACTGGAGGGATAAACAGTTTTACAAGAAACTTCCAGAATTAACGTAAACATACAGTCCTACGACTTCACAGATAAAATTACAGAAGTTAAAAATATTTAAAGATTTATAAGATATTAAAGAAATGTACAGAAAAATTAAATATTCTTAAAATAAGAATTTGCTATGTGAACCACATTGTTTTAAAAAGCCCAAGATTTGTTAAGGTTGTCATAAACTTTCTTTACTGAGTTCACATCACGAATCATTTGTCTCACAGGGTGGAGGTCGACACATTAATCAAGATTATGTTCCACTGTCAGATGACTCGTTGCATACGATAACGAATTTGATGAGATAAAAAAGTCTCGTAACATCCCACGTTTTTATGTGACAACTAACATTCTAAAATAGTTCAAGTATATTGCAGTTATACCCATGCCAAATTATGGACGAACAAATATTTGCAAGCTCAAAAATAACCGGAGCAATAATAACAGAATGAAACGAACTGTCACACTTAAGATAGGAAAAGATTCATCATACAAAACACAAATAGGATCGTAATGACTCTTTACCTCCACTCAGAGAACCATTCAACTTTAAATATCAAATGAAGCTTTGAAGATCAAATGGATATTGAAAACTATTTAAAATTAACAAGCTATATACGTCTAAATAAAGATAAAAGAAGAATGGCGATGATTACTAGAAAGGCATTGATCCTGTCATCTCGATTGATGATGGATAGGTGTATGTTTCATGCAATTAGCAATGTAATATAACCTGTCCTAAAACGACAATCACATGAGAGATTTCTTTAACAACAGTTTATGATCCATCAAAATATCTATTACTGGGCCTTTCATATGATAGCCCACTATTGGAAAGTTTGATCGTAACTAAATGCGCCACTGTCAGTTACAGATATAAAAACGACCGACGGTGATCTAGGTCCTGAAACTCGAAGTTACAATGTCATGATGCATATTTACGTCTCCGTGAAAACTGAAAAGGCAGTTATTAAATCTCTATCTGCAATGTCAATATTTATTCCTTCGCGAGACAATGGATGAAAAAGAGACAAAATAATTTCAATCTCTTTTCACGGAACTCTTCATGAAATTCACCATCAACGAGACCATCACAATTGCATGACTTACAGCAAGATTCGTTTTTTCAGTCAGGTTCTCAAAAGTTTAACTTTAGACTTTACGCATCTTGTCCAGTGCTTTTCATCTGTAATGAACTTTATGTATCAAGGTTTGCAACCCGCACAACAAATTTATCTTTGGGATGCTGCAATGTCCCGCATATTACAGCAACATCATCATTGGAATGCATGCCCAGAAAAGTTAATCTTAATGACTTGTTTCAACGTTAATCTTAATGATCTATTTTAACACAATACCAGTTAATTTTAATGACCTGTTTTAACGTCATAACCGTTAATCTAAAGAACTTGTTTTAACGTCATCACATTTAATCTTAATGGCTTGTTTTAACGCCATAACAGTTAATCTTAATGACTTCTTTTAAACGTAATAACAATATTAATGACTTGTTTTAATGTAATAACAGTTAATCTTAATTACTTTTTAACGTAATAACAGCAAACAACATTACAATAACTATATATCACAATATTATAAATAATTTTCTTATGTGCTTCAATGGCGATCATAGATAATACATTGGTAAAATTATATTTAATATTTTGCGATTTTCTTCATTTATCAGGACTCAGTAATATTATAAATTATTGTTTCTTTCACTGTTTATTACGAATATGGAACTTGCCTCTCCCAAATTTGAGAAGAGTAATTGATTAGAAAATCTAAGTAATTTACCGGACTGAAACAACCATCAAAAACAAATCATTGTCGTTCAGACGATTCTCTCTCTGCTCCTTTTTTTTTTTTTTTGGTGTAAGGGAGGCAACTCGGTTTAAGCGTGTTTCTCCTGTCTCTGAAGGTAAAATTAACGTCTTGCGTTGAAACAAATGTGTATCAGGGCAGTTAACTGAAGCAACCGAATAACTATTATCCAACACCAAAGGCTAGAAACATGTAAATCGGACGAAGAAAAGGAAGATGCATTATTTTGCACAACACACCACATGCTCTTGTTGAAAGACTATAGACCGTTTTCAGTTGACTGACTCATGGTACTAATTCAGTTCCCATAGTAAATCTATGAAAACACCATGATATTAAAAATTCAATAACTTCAAATTTCTGAGTGCTCATGATCAAACCTATATTTATTAGTATAGATGAAACCTGGATGTCAGCTTCTGTGTAGAGGAAAGGATATGAGCAGCGACATTTTCTGGACCTGCATGTGTTTGAAACATGTGCTTTCAATTCCGCACCAAGGAGTCAGGTGCTAATTTAGTAACGTGTGTTTCAAACTCAAGACTGTTAAAGAACTGAAATTCCATCAATAAAACAATGTCTCTATTTTTTCTTTTTTTTCACTTGCAACTAGGATAAGCTCTCAAAAGCTTCTTTTTCCTAACACATAACTTACGTTATTAACTAATCCTGGCCAGCAAAACCCATATATACTCTATTTTATGTTCACCCATTTCCAGGCTGGTTCCCATTTTCCATACAATTAGTACCGTGTATCCTGATATGACCGTCTTGCTTATGGGACTGCCAGTGATAGTTTTGTTTATGATAGTTATGCAGCGGATGTAAATGCCTTCAGAACATAAAGTAGATATGTCAGTAAATCTTACAACTATTTTGAATTAAGCTAAGTTGAAACTAATTGTTCACTAATATTTTTCTAATATAGTTCAAATCCGCTCTAAATGCAATTCTCTTTCTGACTCAAAGGACGTTTTGTATGTTACAATGCCATGCATGAATGGAATGGCCCTAAAACGCCGAGGATTACCTAATAGGGTTTTACCATCATTGATCAAATTGCTGATATTTTCTAAGATATATCGATTTTGCCTGTTTTGGTGTTAAACAAATACAAACCAGTATATAGAGTCAATCAGTTGAAACAACTTTACAGGAAATCAGCACAAACTTAAATTAGGCCATCAATTCTGCCAGCATGCCGTGTTTTACTAAATAATTCTGGACCAATTGTGCTCCACGATATAGTAGAAAGACCCTTCATTTTGTTACTTTGTCTCATTCAAGATTATAATACGTTTGACCCCGCGTTGACCCGAGCATAAGAAGCAGTGAAACAACAAACATACGATTTGTTTTCGCACAAACATAAGCAGTGGAAGTAACATTTATAATATGGAAATAAATAATATTTGACACTTCCACGAATATGTTTGTGAATATCTTAAATGAGTCTACATTGGAAAATGAATATTAGATTGGGTGGGGTAGGGTCAAAACTAATAATCTGTTGCTATTGGCAATAGAGTGACCTATCCCTATGAAATAGTTCAAAGCCAATACTTGTGAAGTTGAAGACAGAGAATGACAATTTTATTTGACTCTGTCTGCATATAGATTGTACATTTATGGAAATGTGTTATGTAACAACACTATACTATACCCCTGTTCATCTAAGCTTATATATGATCAATATTCATTACACCTTTACTGTCGTAATTTCCTGTTGCTACATTTCAACTTCATAACAATGTACACTGTATTAAATGAACACAAATTTAGGACACCTTGTTTTCTTTTTAAAAAAGTAAAGGTATGTCAATATTGAATTAGATGCACTCTTTATTTGGACATACTGCGGTGAGTATACATATCTAAAGATATTGAGATATAAAAATTGACGTGGAAGTACAGGTTATTCGTCTCCAATAGCGTACCAAGCCGGAAAATAAAATCATGTACAATTAACTCAGTAGATAATGAACCCGAAAGCAAATTGATTACAACTGGAACGTTATGTTTTAGGGATCAAAGATATGGAGACACAACGTCTAGCATATTTGCACTGGTCACTATTCGGAACGTTGTATTTGAAAAGATCTTTGGGCTGTCAAACCACAAACTACGATTGGAACGAATAATTATACTTAAACCATTATCTAAATAACAACACGTCATAAACAACTTTAGCCATTTATATTGCTTATAATGGCTGGCATGTTATCGTAATGCATTTCTACAAACAAACAACTTTCAACAAAACTTGAACCGAACACCCTTGCCATCATCCCACAAATGTGTAATTATTGCATTTGTAAAGCTAACGACATGCCAGACAGACTGGTTTAAGTATTTATTACAGTGTTTAGTTCCATTATTACAAAGAGACAGCTAAACTGATGATCAGTTGAACTGGACACACATCAATTGTACTATTTAAAGCAACTGAGACATTTTACAAAGACGTTGATCAAATTGAAATAAATGAGCTTGCTCTCTAATTTCGAAAACACAGAGTAAAATAATGAGACAAATATTGAAACAATATAGGCTGCAAATGTTGAATATCCGCTAATCCGTGTTTCCGAATTACGATTTTATCCCAGAACCTGGAGATTGGATTTAAAAGATATCGGATTGTTTTCATTACTCAAAATGGTACATTTTATTTTTCTTTTCATATCATACCTGTTTTAAACTGGAAGGTTATTTTTTCATTGGAATAGGAGGATCGGGGTGGGGAGGGGAATGCATTCATCCCCCGTCTGGATTAGCCACTGTAAATTATGCACTCTGCAAAGCTTGTAAGATGCATGGCGTACCAAACATGACTTTCTTTGAAATATAAATCATAATTAAAAACACCACGATTTCGAGCAAATGGTGAAGCGCTGTCTAAAAAATGTCGACTTCTTCACAGTTCATTTGCTTAGTGTGTCCCTAAAGTCTGGAGGTGTGTGTGTGTGTGTGTGTGTGTGTGTGTGTGTGTGTGTGTGTGTGTGTGTGTGTGTATTAACTTATAGGCCAATAAAGCTAGAGCCTTTAGGTCCCCATATTTTGTAGGTCCTCCTAAGGTCCTCCGTTCCATACTTTTGTATGTAGTACATACTTAGGCCCTTCCCTCCTATTAACCTTAGCCCCCTCCAAAACTTACTCTGGCCCTGCATGAAGATAATTAGCTACAGCAGTAAGTGATGTCATGCTGTTATCTTTGTAGGGCAAGTTGCCGCTTTCCAATCTTTAGTATTGTGAAGACAACTTGAAGATCCAGAGAAATATAGGTAAGAAGGACTTCTCATTAAGTGTATTAATTCTAATTTGTATAAGAAAGGGGTGAACTTAAAGGCGTCTCCTTTCCAATAAATGTTGATTTTGTTTGCATCAAGTGATGGGAGTAATAAAAGCCCTAGTTACCAGGGGAGCCCGCATATTTTTTTTCATGGGTTGGGCACAAACATGTAGTGGTCAGCTATTAAGTTTTACGGATGTAAGCCAAAACATGTTTAGAAGTGAAATGGGGTGGGGAGGGGCGCACATGCTAGTGTCTTGAACTGTATGAAATGAATCTAACACTTATTTCAATCAACAAGACCTGCTGAAATTATTTCAATGAACTCATAACTACCATACCAATCACAACCTCTAGCACCTTCACCTTCATCAGTATGATCATACCTTTTGTCGTCGTTCTACTCGTACATGTTATCCTCGCCTTCGTTTTCACTATTGCTGCAAGCATAAAAGGCCTCAGTTTTTCAAGTAAATTTCAACGGTCAAGCCACAGTGATATCATATAATCAAAATGGTTACACTTTTAAAGATCACATACAAATTCATATTTAAGATTTCAAGCATCTAATAATATTCGCTGAGATTTCCAGAAAAGAGGTAATGAGTTTCAAGGCTCCGAAGGTCAGTCAATCATTTACAAAACTCCGAATTAGACCGATTTTTGACAACAAAAATACCTAGTTGGATATAAGGAAAATCACACTATATTGGGAATTATGGGTAAGTATATACATGTACTTTCATAGTTGTCGAGACGTTGGCTAATGAAAAAGTACACATACCGTACTAAAGAGTACCTCGTAAGTGATACGTCTGAGTGATTTTGGCGTCGGAGTATGCCTTATATTAGGAGTCTCAAACACGCTGCCCGCGGGAAGCATATGGACCGTTGAGTTATTTCCTGCGTACCGCAACGACAACCGAAATTTGTAAAATAATTAATAATGCAAATTGTTCTTCACAGCCAGCACGTTTTTGTAAAACATTGATCCTTACATCGTTTACTTATTGTTTCCAACATTTCAAATGGCTATCTTTATATCAGCCGGTTTCGCAGTATGAAAAAGTTTTAGTGATGTGGCCCTCGGGCCAATGTAAACGTCTTCATATGGCACTCATGGTGATTTGAGTTTGAGACCCCTGCTTTATGTGATGGTTCCCAACCTGTGAGCCTCTAACCCTCCGGGGACCACAGGGTAATTCCAAGGGATCATTTAAGTACAATTCTTAGCATGTGGTGGGTCTCTCGAAATTTTTGAAGTTAAGAAGGGTCCTGTTACGAGAAAAGGATGGGAACAACTACCTTATATTATTATATTAAAGAAATTACCGTTTACATGCTCTCGAAAGCATGTTTTTCACATATTGGTATTTACGCCTGAGAAATGTAGCACTTTTTGACATGACTCGGAATATAACTTTCCGGAAGTTGGATGACATGCTGAGAGAGAGAGAGAGAGAGAGAGAGAGAGAGAGAGAGAGAGAGAGAGAATGACGAAGTACGTAATATTAAGCAGTTTAACTGTGGGAATTCAATTAAAGATATAATAAGCGAACATTATTATGTTCATCGTCAGTAAAGGGCATAATTGTGTCTGACAACTAGTACCTCGATTATTTTTCCTGTTGTTGTGCTGTTATTCAATGTTTAGGATTGACTGATGGATTGATTGATTGATTGATTGATTGATTCGAGTTTTGATGATCCATGGTGACACGTATCTTCATCTAATCACTGTGTATCATTCACATCCAAGAATTTGTTTTTCATTAAAAGTGACGGTTATTTATGTTTCCATGGTAAGATTAAATGGAAATATCTTTTATCATAAGACTCGTTTCGCTGATGCCTAAGCTAAGTTTGTTAACACTGTTGATTCCTTCAGGAACTAAATGAAACAATTTAGTTTTTATTTTCTTCAAAGTAGTAACAAGATAAAAAGGGAAATTATAAGTTGCATTGCTTTGTGTGTGTGTGTGTGTGTATATATATATATATATATATATATATATATATATATATATATATATATGTGTGTGTGTGTGTGTGTGTGTGTGTGTGTGTGTGTGTGTGTGTCCTTTCACGTTTAATTTCTTGAAAGAACAAAATATTGGCGTCTTTGTGAAAGAGGGTAGAAACACCATCGAGCATAAATGGCGGAGCGTAAACTCTTGCGAAATTTAAAAACCCAAACTTTGTCGAGTCTCTTCTATCCTGTTTACCTCTCTCTCACAAGACAACCCAGAAGCACAACTATTATGACAAAGATTGCTTATTTTTGTCAGGTGTTAATTTTCTCTATGCCCACGCACTAGAATCAATGGAGAGCTTTACTTGCACTGTCTCCATTGTCCAGAAGAGCAATTAAAAGACTCAACCAGTAATTCGGTGTGAAAAACGTAACTACCAAAGTAGGACATAGCAAAATCGTATTAGCTATTAACGAAACCATGGTACTGTCATGTAATGAAATTAGCAGTCAGCTGTATTCATAAAAAAGTCTCATTATTTCCCGAGCTAGCCGTCCTTTAGTCATTAAATATTTTCATCTTGTATCAATCGTGTCTGCGTTCGCACGTGTGTTTCAGTCATATTAGTCATTATTTGACGCGGAGTGGACAAATTACAAGTGTCCCGACTTCCACTTTATTCAAGCCATATACCTTGAGCGAGCGCGTGGAGAATCGGAAGTCGACTAACAAGGAAAGAACCACTTGACAGGGCAAGAATGACGCCGGACAAGAACAGTATGACGAGTCACAGCACCGGGTTACCTCTAATCAGACTGTGTATAAAAAGTAGGCCTCCCTGTTGGATGCTGGTTTTAACTAGAAGAGTTAATAATTTATCCAGTTTACAGGATGGTTTGATTTTTATCGATCAGGCTTCGACTCGCCAACTCGCAGAAATTCACCCATATATATTCAATCTCATAAAGAATGTAACTAAATGACGGAGTTTCAAATAGTTTAAAATAATTCAATTAGGTCTTGGTATTTTACATTTTCAACCGCTTTTTTGTTCTCAGTCAGTGCAAATACCATTATTATGGTTTTTCTTTTAAACAATGCACTTCTTCACCAGTTGCTTTCCAGAAACCGGAAAGGAATATCTTCTGACGAAGTACTAATCGCTGTAAGGATATATTTAAACAGTTCCAGTTATTCAGTACTGTAAAAATAGACTGTGTAAATATTTTTATATGGTTATTGTATAGGTTCATCTGTATGTAAAGACTCAAAACTGAAGGAGTCTCGCAAACACAGCTGGCACTTTTAATTGAAACTTGCGGATTCCAAAATATGCTTGTCAAAGTTACAGGTATTTTATCAACTCCAGACTTTGGTTTGAGTCTGCTTCTATTATTCAAAGAAATTGCTTGATAAATCTACGGTAAAAAAAAATAAAAAAATAAACCTAAGTGGTCATGGTAATTACTGGTGCAGATTAGTAAAGCAAAGGCGATGGATGTTCTGAAACAAACCTGACAAAGATTGCCCGTACAAAGACTTTTTGCTTCGATTATATCTTTACCTTATCAGGGTCAAGGCCATTGAGATGATACTCAGTCACTAGTAAATTGGCAACTTAAACTCTCCTGGAACCTGTTCGATCCCTGCAAATCTGCCAAGTCATAGCAAATTGAGTGCCTCTGGAGCATGAGACCGTTGTCAAAGATGAAATCACTGACAGCGGGGAATCCATTGCCCTTCAGATGTGAAATATCATTGGCAGTATTCGTAACAGCTTCGTATTAGGGCATTGTGAAAGCTGGATTTACCAGTTTGAGAGAGAGAGAGAGAGAGAGAGAGAGAGAGAGAGAGAGAGAGAGAGAGAGAGAGAGAGAGAGAAGGGGGGGGAAGAGAGAGATCGAGATCAACTTTTCTTGCACTTACCTAGTTTAGGGTTTTGATTGAGATAAAATTTATTTTCATTTATACTCATAATTTCTATTTACTGTATTTTCTGAAACTTTTCAAACGTTTTGAGATCTCTTCAGGATTTGTCAAAATTACAATGGTTGCCCAGGTTCGTGAAATAATATTCAACGCTATTGCAGAGCATAACCATATTTTGGATCTTATTGGCATGCTCGTTTGGAATATAGATTGCTTTATAAGTCCCTTTGCTACAACTAAGATTCAATCATGAACTGAAGACGGGAATGTAAAATTGATGTAATTTGCACTATACATCCAGCGTATGACCCACCCCCCCTCCAATAGCAGATAATGACTGGTCAGTTCTAATTACATTTGAAAAACCCTTTACATAACAGAAGAATCCAAATGATATAGCTTTCTGTTTGCTAATGGAAGATGTGCAGTATTCTGTTGAAAAAAATAAGACTGCAATTTGAAAATTTTAAAAATTTTAGGAGATTTTCTTTTAGTATTGAATAATCTCACAGGAAGCAAAAGTATCACAAACAACGGTACGCATATCTCCAAATGGCCCACTATTGTGATGTATGACCATTACTACTACTACTACTAATAATAATAATTTGGATTTATTATGAGCATATATTTCGATTTTCTGTACGAAGTAAGATTTTAATTCATCTAGACGAGCGCCTGTGTGTGTGTGTGTGTGTGTGTGTGTGTGTGTGTGTGTGTGTGTGTGTTGGGCTTCTTATGGAGAGGCTGGAGTGGGAGATTAGAGAAGACACTTGGAGTTTTGTCATACAGGAATTTGAAATGATCTTCGAGGTCGAGCTCAATTTTGATATGTTTATGTAAAGACAGTTTATAAGAATCTGTATTTTTAATGTTCCAGTTTGATATAAATGCATCTGCAATCCTTTGTTCAAAAACTTGGAACAAACTTACAGAATCGGGAAACACCCAGACGTCACCAAACCCTTATCTGTTCAAAGTATCTTTTAGTAACCCAAGTAATATTATTATTTTCATTTACTTTCAGTACATAGCTGGCTGTGTGCAGTACCCAGTAACATATCTACCTAAATTTACTTTCTAAACCAATACTTAATTAACTAACTAACCACAATTATTTAAATAGGATGCTCCCAAGTACATCGTATACACGGACGCCAGAAGTAGATGTTTTTATTTATAAGAAATATTTGTAAAAACAAAAATTGTACATATTCAAGGGGGCGGCTAGACGAAACATAAATTACACGTCTCCCATCCGAGAATTAAATAGTCGTCTCATTAATTTCATCAAAGAGACAAGGTAAAAAGTTCTAGGAAATGTATTCACATCGGTGAAGCGTCTATGTACATTCCGTATAGATGCTGAGATGCATCTATCGTATAATGCAGCTCAGTCAAATTTATAATAGGCAGCAAACGATTTAGAGGTGGCGTCTTTATTCCAGTCCTATTCCGTCTCCACTCATACAACAGTGATGGTGGCCGTTACCGATTAGTAGGCGTACGCGTAAAATGGACTATAGCAGATTTACCGTACATACTTGCATGGCAATATGTGTGTCGTACATATTTGCCTATCAGTCAAGTCCTACTGCATACAACATAGACCATGATCTGCTGTTACATACTGGGCTGAAAGATCAGGGTCTATGTTGTTTGTTGTACTGATTACTCCAATAACACTGCATCTACACTCCAGATCTGTTGACGTCTATTCTGAGTCTGTGCAGTTTTCAGAAGGTTTCAATGTAGAGAGCTTACCGACTTTATATGTATACACTGCAGTGCATTACATTGACTTTTCTACTTTACGTGTTGATACGATTATAAATAAATTTAATTGTACAAAAGAACAGGAGCTTATTGAAACTGAACTCCAGTTTTATACAATCATAACCTGTTTTGAGTGAGCATTCATTCTAGTAAATACTGGATAAAAATGCGATTGCATGTTATTACCTTTCACTGTTGTCGTTCTTGATTTGTCATCTACATCTTGGTGTATTATATCAATGTGTTTTTCTACTGGTGCTTTGTTGAACAGGCTGATGTATGTTTTCTCACGTGCTTGTCTTGCCAGATGAATTAAGGCTTAGACAAAATTTGGTAATTATTTATTTACAAAATAGCTGCTCGTTATCCATTGTAAATATTTGGTGTGAATGGCTGATAGGAAAATGCCATTGATGGTAGACTTGTCAATATCTAATTGTAGAGGGACCACGGTGGGGGGGGGACCATTTAGTTATTCACGAGCAGTTTGGTTTGTTTGGTATAAACTAATGACTTGTAATCTCTTCTAAAATCTATTGAAAAACAGAATTAATTGTACAACATAGCAATATCTTAGACTATAAAAGCAAGAAAACCGCACGTCAATACTTATTTATTGATGTTGGTTTCTTATTCAAGTGTCAATAGACCGTTAAATAATATCATACATACATACATACATACATACATACATAGAAAAGATCTCAACTGAGATGAAAAATTAAACCGGAATTCATTTGAATCTTTCCCGGTAAACTTGTCCCGGAACACTCCACTCATGTTGACACCAACGCATGTGCACAGTTAGAAGCAGTCACGTCCTCGCCATAGGATAACTCTCGCACTGTCTTTAACGGTTCGCCTCGATGACACACGAATGACGGCTGAATATTTCCATTCCTTGCGGCCATACCTGCAAAAACAGCTGTGGTCGTGGTTGAACGCACCACATCTGGAATACCTCTGGAAAAGGTAAAATGATGACCTTGTTCTCGTGGATGCGCAGGGTCTATTAAAAAAGGAAAAGGTATTCTACTTCCCGGATTTAGGGGCCAAAGGCTCTCGATGGGAAGGGATCGTCGACTGTGGTCTTGCCGTTGACCAGTTTTGATTTACTCGTGATGGCAAGGTCAGTAAAACATTTTCGAGGGTCTTTATGCGGGATTAACTATTAACCATGATTTCCGCAGGTGGGAAACCGGAATCATTAAGTTGGATTCATCCATAGGACCTGACACTCTTTGGGGTCGCATACACAGTAACACCTCGACATATTTTGTAAATGGACTCATTAAACCGTAATAATTAACTGAGACTGGTTAACAGGACCTGAAACTTATTGAACTGCATACGTGGTAAAACCACATCGTTTGTTTTTATTTTTTACTCGTACGGGCTAGCACAGCCTCGTGAAGCTGTTGATTATTTACGCAGACACAGAACGTCAACAATTGCAGTATTGCAGTAAACAATTGCAGTATTGCCACTGCTGTTTTATTCAACGTTCCCTTTAGCACCACCTCTAAGTCGATAGAGAATAACAGCAACAGTGATAATTTATATAGAAATATTTTAAACTGCGGCTGACAACTTCATTCCACAAATATCGTACTAATTATGTGCTAATGGAATAAAAGAAAATAAACGACTTTCCTCCTGTCCCGTTTCAGCCTTCATCTTCTCTTAAAAGGACTTCTTATTGTTGTCTACTTCTTCTTACTATTTATTTGTAGTCTATACGAAAGATCTCACAAATTAATTTCGTTCTTATGTTCCTTTTGCCAGGTTATCTTTTATAATTCAGTAGGTCATCAATACCACAAATAAGATACGTCTTACTTTTCAAGATAGAACCGCGGTGGCTCAGTGGTTAGTGTGCCAGACTCACCCCGAAAGAGCGCTGGTTCGGATCCATCCATCGGACCAGCCTGTGACAGATACCGTGGTGTGTCCTTGGGCAAGAGCCTTTACACCAATTGCCTCGGAACTAAATAACCTACTTTTGTTGCTTTGCAGAGAAGCACCAAATAAAATCCAAAACTTCTCAAGCTTATGTATTCATATAAAAAAGGTTGCAAAACTTTATATTGGTAGCGATAATCTAACTGAAACGTAGCATTATACGTAACTGCTTTCAATGAATAAAAAATGGTAATATATTCTTCTGTGTGAATTTATTCGGTCCCTGTTTAAGATCTTGTTCATGCCTTGTTCGGTTAATTCAGATCGTCTTGTAATGATGATAATTCTACCTAGTGTACGTGCATTGCGTGATTTTTCAAGGGTGGGGTTGAACGTTTTAGCGGTGAATAATCTTATATTTGAGCTGTTGTTCAAACAAACATGGATTTAATTTGTATGCTTTTTTATTTGCAAGAGTAAATATGTATTTATTGCCTTGAAAATAAAAGCAAAAGCCCCGAACATATTTAGCAAACTTAATAAAACAGGACAGAACTATACTTTGTTGTTGATTAAGTAAACAGTGGACCTTCACTTGGTTGAACTGTTTTGTTCTCCACAGCCTTGAATTCGGTGATTCTTAGCTTTGATCATTCAGCAGAAAATTCAAATGAAACCATAAGCGACAAAAAAAAAAAAAAAAAAAAGAACAAAGGTCCTATCGCATGCTTGTGTGGCTTAAATGTAAAGTCTGAAACGTCCAATATCAAGATCACATTGAGTTGAATGCGGATATATCATAAAACCAATATTCTACTATCGTACGAGTAAACCTTTTGACAATGGAAACCTCTGATCAATACCTGGTTTACTTTTAGTCGAAAATTCTTGTAAGGAGACCGATACTATGGATTACCTGTTGACAAGATGTTGTCAACATTCTTTCAGCATATAATGTTCTCACAATCACGTCTCCCACTCATCTATTGTAAAGTTGATCTACGTCATGCGTAGTGTCCCGACCTTGAAATTGTTTAACAAAATGATAATAACAAGGCAAACATATCCAGGTTTATGAAAACAAGACGTGTACTGATTGTTTTCAAGGAATGGACAACATGACGGCCAACAAACATTAAACTTGGATATAGGGTAATAGATGAGTCGGGTTCAATTTCTGAGGCAATTGTGAGAAAGGCAGTAAAACTGAAGCGATCGACGCAAGTTAAGTTCTGGTTTTTAGGAAACAATATACTCCTACCCCCCGAAGAGAGTTTTCAGCCAAACGTTTTCCTTTGATCACTATATTTCTCTAAGATAATATGAAATGACACGCAACACGCTCAGAACGAATAAACCTGACAGTGGCTCAAAGTGTTTCCAACATTATTTTTCATTTAAAAGAACTAAGCTAATTTTGTTCGGTGATAATGATTGAAATATTAACGATTCAAATGATTTTTAAAGATCAACAACAATTAATATATGTCATATTGTTATGTATTTGTTAGTTTTTTTTTTCCTCCATCATTATATGTTATATATAATTGTATTTTGGACTTGATCTTGTCCAAAATCGAGTTCATTGTGCACCTGGCCAGTAACTTTTATTTTGTAAACAAATAATACATAGTTAATATTTCTCTATGAGTGTGGGTTAAATATTCGATCATTATCAATGGACATAAATATGTTTATTTGAGTCCGGGTCTAAGATATTAGATATCCTCCATAATAAACATGTTGTACTAGATGTTTCCCATGTTCTGTATTGTGATTTTAGTAATAGACCTTGTTTTGTTGAACACTTATAATATTCTAGAAATAAACTTTTGACCCTTATCCTGGTTCTACTTTTGTGTCTAAGCTTTTGATAAACTGTTGTCTACTTGAGAAATTACTCATTCTTGCATTTAACATCTGAGGCAGAATCAGTCTTATTGCTGAATTCATTATTTTATTTGGGTGGAATTATTTCTTCAAATTATTATTTACTGAAAATACAATGTGCTCATCTGTAATATTCCTATACTGATAGTGATTTCAACAAGACCACTTTTGGATTATATTATTGTGATACATCAAAAGACTTATACACATCGCCACAATCCAGGCTATTGGCAAATTATCACAATCGAGACTACAGGCACATCAACACATTCAATATTGGAATTTAATTGGAATACCATTAGAATTAAGTTGGAACTTGGTACATTTGAACTTTGATAAAAATGTTAGGACTACTTGGGATTTAATTCACAATCCCAGTAAGTTATTTTTAAATTTTGAATTTGTATTAAAGGAAAATAAATCATTTGTTGAATGTTACAAAGCTTGTTGGTTTTTGCTCTTTTTCGTTACTTAGTTTAAGACCATTGGGTTGTAACAATATAAAGAGCTATTCATTAGAGAGAAGAAAAACAGTATTGATTGCATTAAAATTTTTATTTGTGCTCTTTGTATTTTTAATGCGATTACCTATAAGGTTGCGAAATTAATTTATAGTTTTTTGCATGTAATTTTTAATTTGTTTTTTTTTTTAATTTTTTTATATAACCTTATCTGTTCTTAAGTTAAATTCAGTTTGGTATGGTATTGCTTTATTATCGTCATCCTAATTGCCTTTCATGAGACTAATTCATACCTGCAAAAGTAAAACTAACTGATCAGTCTAGTCTTAGGCTTCCCATTATCGAATTGATAAGTGAACTTAATGGTTTATATTGTCTGTTGTGGCTAATTGTGCCTAATGGTGTATGTATGTATGTATGTATGTATGTATGTATGTATGTATGTATGTATGTATGTATGTGTGTGTACGTACGTGTGTATGTATGTATGTATGTATGTATGTATGTACATAAGGGCGACGTCACGGCCGCATAGCTGGGGGAGCGGCACTTCGCAGAGATTGCGCAGATTTTTTTCCTAGTGGGTGTAGGTGCGTTGTTGTTTGTTGCGACGTAGTCTGACACGTCGGCCAGAGCTTTCGTCTACTTTTCCAGCTTCAAAGTTCAAAACAGTCTTACTGTAGATCTAGCAAAGTGTAGCCCAGGGACGAGATTGTGCAGTTCACAACGTTGCTGGTATTCTTCCGATGGCTTCGTATCGGTAATCGTCTCCTTGCATTCTGAAACCATCGTTGCGCAAATGCTGGACCAGTCATTCTCGAACCTACACACATGAGAAGTTTTGGGTATAGTCTTAGGTGTAGTAGATACAATACATACCAAGCCG
Source organism: Megalonaias nervosa (assembly GCA_016617855.1). Lineage (NCBI taxonomy): Eukaryota > Metazoa > Mollusca > Bivalvia > Unionida > Unionidae > Megalonaias > Megalonaias nervosa. The sequence continues at coordinate 13,776 of JAECUM010027091.1, read as the reverse complement.
CGACCACGGAAATGTTGCCCGAATTATAGCAGTTTGGTCTGCAGCGCCTCGATCGGTATTTGGCTTCGAAGAATGCTGCAAATGGATTCTTCCGGTTGTTGTTGTGAAGTTGTTCCTGAGCGTTGTAGGCTTTTAGTTTGGTTCGGTGTTCGATTTCGTAAATGGTCGTGACAATTTCTTCCTTTGCGAGAAATAGTTTTGTGCGATCTTTATCGGGATATAGATTGAGGTCGGTTCCGATGCCGGTTATTTTGTAACGCTAGTTTGACAACACCGTTTTTGCCAGATATATACAACGGTTTTCCATGTGTGTAGACGTTATTGTGGCAAAGATCTCCAGACACACAGTTTTCTTCGTTGTTGGGGTCATCGTTGTTGTGGATGGATTCGACAGATTAGCTTGTTAAGATAGTCAACTTTGAAGATATTCACAACCAGATAGGATTTGTATGTGCTCTCTCGTAGCATATATATCCTGTCTTTTGAATGGATTCCTCTTTTCAGCATCATTGTTTGCGATCGTGAGGTCGTCTGTTTTGGGTTGAACGTTCACGCAAAAAGTGACTTCTCCCTGTACTGCGGATGCAGGCCCTAGCGAGAGGTGTCGCGTGTTGGTAAAAGCAAAGAGGGTTGAAAGAATTTTGTTTTGTTCTTCATGGTTGGTTGTCTGGTTGTCGAAAGTTTGATTGTCCTAGCAATTATAAACTATCGTGGACAAAAATCAGAACTCCCCCATGTTCGCATTTGTGCTGTGAGACAACTCTGTTGCAGTCGGTATCTGACGGTGGCGCCATTACAAAATTTTATCATGTAAAATAATGTTTAAAATTTCAAGATCAGTTTTCAGTAACAGAAATCAGAATGATCAGAAATTTCAAATATAAACATAACTTCATAAATCGTTCACCCGTAATAAAAGCCAGACATATTGAGTGAGTGAAATTAGTATACAGAAACACCAGTAGCTATGTCGGAAACACAATATATGCGCGGGTGTTAAATCAGACAATGATTTTCTCATGCTTTTGCTCCTCCGATAAAATTTGAAAATTAACCGATGTACATAACATTGGGTGTCATAACTTTTTTCCACTAGTATTTGGGCCAGATTCACGTTTGTGATTAAATAATGATTGTAGTAATAAAGATTTAGCAGGTAGTACAAACATATTACCCTTAGCGTATCGTCATCATCTTTGTAATACTTTTATACATATAGGCTGAAGAAGTTCTTATTAGAATACAGCTCTTTGTGCCGTAATGGATATAATATGAAGCCAACAATTGCCCGATTTTACATTTCCCCACCCACCCAGACTGTACTTCGCAGCTTTTTCAAAACCATATGATATCATAGCAAATCATTTCTATTTATATGCATACACTTGTTTTTGTTTTTAAATTATGTATTTGTAACACTTACGACAATGCGAATATACTTATCTATAATTTTTATGTTTTTATAATATATTAGATTAACGATTGTAGAATAGCAACACCAGTTTAATTAACTACACGATGCTTGTTAATTGATTCTTTTTCATGCTAGAACTGTCGGACGATACTCGATAATGCTAATCAGACACTGTTTATCACGACACATTTCTGACTCTTTCATCGTAACATTTGTTGCGAACTCCCCCAGCTTTGTTGAGGTGGGTTGTATCGTTTTGGTTATCGTCATCTAGAGGGTGATCGCCGACGGTGTAATTTGCCCGGAACGAGTAAATATCAATATAAAGTGTGAAACTTATATATGGAATAGATAAAGATCTGAGCAGATATATAAAACAGATTGACACAAGCCCACGTACATGTACAAACCATAAAATTTAATCAACAATTCATAAACGATAAAATTCATAAACAATTGTGATAATGCATTACATTAGAAAGATACACTTTTTGATTTAAGTTATTCAACGAATTTCAAATACAAATATCTTATACAAATAGACGGTCTGTTAAGCGATAGAATTAATTCATCATCGAATCGAGTGAAAAGATCGAAATCACTGCCTTGTACAGATTCATAACCTGATGGTTCTGGTTCAGTCCAAATTCGCTGCGACTGTTCTTTTGACTTCCTTGTGCCTGTAAGTCTGGGTCCTTTCCACTTTTCCCTTTTCCCAAATTCTCAGGTGTCCCGCCTCTTCGGCCTCCAACTTTGTGTAGTCACTTTGGTTTTGTAAGTACGTGATACGTCACGTGGATACTTCACGTGGATACTTCCCGTGGATACGTCACGTGGATACGTCAGTGGTACGTCACGTCGAGCTATCTCACCTTGCAAAAGTAAACAAAGTGGCAACCTGAGTATTCTGTTAGGTACCCTACTGGGAAGAGATCATTACTTTCTCCTCTCGTTAATGTCAGATAAGTTCTATCGGAATTCAAACAGATACCAACGGCCATCTGGTTTAACTAAACACGGCAGACCATAAGCAAACCTAGTTTCCTAAGATTAATGTACTCCCTAACGGCTATTTACAGTAACAACACCCCGAGACATCAGTTCCGGTCCTGACTTAATTACACAAATGAATGAATGAAATTCCTTACATGACTCAACTACGGCATTTAGAGCGAATACACACATTCAAGTCTCTAGCATATATGAAACCTCACTACATGGTTTAACAACATTAATTTCACATGGTTTAACAATGTTAATTTCAGTCAATACGCACTCAAGTCTTTATCATATGTTACATTATCTAAATCGGAGACTTTACACGGATTCTCGTAACTCATATCACTAAAGTAAGGCATGAAATTCTAGATACATATTTACCTATAACAAACGAGACTATACGTTCAAACGATTCATCAAACTTATATAAAGAATATCAGTGTACGGATTCATATAGATGAACTCGCAGAGTTGTATTCATATCAAGAAAATTGATCTACCAATCTAACCAAATAAATCATGCAAATATAAGCAAATAAATCAAACAAATCATCATATGGATATCAAGAAATTACGTGAGACTGACGCAAAATACCTTGTGTCTTCAAGCTTTTACCGCTAGAATTGTGTTCGTAGATTTTTCCAGACATCCAATCCCTTGGATCCTAATTACGAGTGAATTTCTTCTAACTTCGACCCTGAGTCCTCTACCTATGTTTTCTCTTGCAGAAAATGGTGTCGACTGATTAAAAGTGTTGCGATAGGCACATTTAAACCGAGAGTTTTCATGTGGAATCACGCCCCCTTATTCAGCGTAACCAATCCGAATTATAGTTAAGGCGCTCAAAAATGTAGTCCGCCTGACAACCTCAGATTACCAAATACTGATTCCTGGAAAATTTCAAACTGACATTTCTCCATACAGATCGGAAGTTAACCCCTATCCTTTTCAGTTAAATAAACGAAGGCTTAATTAAGAACCACTGCTTCCATGACAGTGACATTTGCCAATCAGTGCATTACGGCGATTTAAAAACGCGCCAGTCCCCATAAATTTAATTAATCGTTCACCTGTCGAACTTAATGTGTTCTTCATAGATCGACAGAAATTTGCACCCTTACAACATTGTTTCTTTATTTTCAGTAAGAATTTCGAGATGTTTAATGTTGCTACTATATGGTGAAATGCCAGCTGCCAACTGAAATGAAAATCCTTTTAGCGTTAAGAAATATTCCCTCCTACCTAATATTTTACGAAAATGCTAGATTTCTTGAGAAACAAAGGGACATACTTCTTGTCTTTTAAGTTAAAACAGAAAATTGAAAATTAAAATTTCTAATGACTCTTTTTTATTTTACCGCATCGTGCGTTTGCACAAATTTAATCTAAAAGAAGAGACCTTAAAACCATACAATTTTGCTTAAAAGGATACCGTAGGGTCTTTTTTAAGGAAACTCGAATTGTAGCAACTTTCTGTAAAACAATTTATAAGCAGAGCAACTAGATTGTTAAGAAAAAATCCAGGCAGCAGGAGGGGTAATAATGATTAACGAAAATGGTTGCTAGAATGATGGTCCTTTTATATAGTATTTAAAAGGCATGCATAGATGTCGTTCTGGAAGACCAAATTATGTCGAGATTTCCAATGCTATTTCACTCATAGACGCAAAGGATAACAAGCAAAATAATAAATAAAACCAACATACTTTACGTGGTCCTCCGCTATGTTGTATGTTCAGCTAGCGTCAATTTCCCCTTTCACTACGACAAAATCATCATAGTAAGTCTTTACTTAATTAATTGTTTCTGTTTCCTATTAGCTTAAGTAATAGATTTAAGCCGTAATTCAGTAGTCAAACGTAACGATCCAAGTCAGAATTTATTAGCCTCTGGGATGAAGTGACATGCGATGCCGTGAATTCAGGAGACGCCCTTATTCATTGGAAAGACAAAAGAATGTAATTTTTTTTGGATCTTATCGTCCTCGGGTTATTGAGTATGTGCAGTGTATTATTAGGGCTAGCATGTTTACTTAAGTTGCGTTGGTCATTACTTGGCGAAGGGTGGGCAAATTACAGGAATCATGACATCTACCCAGCTGAAACCAAGGACATGTGTCCTCTAATTAGAACAGAGTATTTAACAACAACAGAACTGTGAAAGACACGAAATAAATATATGAACACCGCACCAAGTAACCTGTCATCAAAACGTACCTTTATATACTTTACTAGTCGAATAAACTCTTGTGATGCTGATTTTCACTAACATGGACACATATTATTTAATTCGCAATGTTTTCATTGGTTTATATTTAATGATTTCAACTCTTGCAAGGGTTCGATCTCACAAAGTATAGTGCAGTGCTAAGGACTAGTTTAACATCATCTTGATGGTGGTATGCCTTATAAATTCTGAATCATACTTTTTCGCAGTCAAAGCAAATACTGCCAAGATTGGAAATAATTACGGACCTTGCTCTCTTTACGATTGCCTTTTTTAATGCCGGATGAATAACAAATGTTGGGAAACGTTTTAAAAATCACATCTATAATATGCTATAACAAAAACTGGCTGCTCATTGATGTATGGCGATGCCAGCTGAGCTGTCCCATATGTTGTCGTTGTAGTTGTTATAGGGTTTAACGCCATTTTTCAGCACAAGATAGGCTATACATGGCGGCCAATATAAATGGCGGAGGAAGAACCAGGGAAAACCCCAGAAAGAACCACCGACCCACGAGAAATTACTGGCAAGCTTTCTCGTACCCACAACGGCCGAGCCTGAGACTCGAACCCACGCAGATAGAGATGAGATAACAGTGATCCGTAACGGTGAGCGCTCTAGACCACTAGGCCACTCGCTCCTAGTTCGAGTTATGCGTCAAAACCTTGATAACACGAGCAAATATTTATATTAAAAGCAGAAACTAGAGAATTCCAAAATAAACACGCCACGGTTATATGTACTTAATGTAGTAAAAGGTGAACGTACGTGTTTATTAGATTACACTGGCTTCGAAACGTTTACCTGAGTGTACAGTTGTTAGTTTTATTTGCATTTAAGACACGGGAGAGGGGTGCCATTAAACAGACTTTATCAACACATCTATTAATTGTGGTTTCAGATGCATACATGTCTCTTGATAGGGGCTCATGCAAAGAAACACCATACCCGTTTTGCCTTGTGAGACGGGGAGGTACGGGATGTACCACGTTGATTCAGCCAAGTGAAATTTTTCACAGCTTTTAAAAGTTGCATTGGAGAGCATAACGTAGAATTTTTTTTTGTTTTCCGTGTGCTTTGGACTACAATTCCAGCCTAGAAGATGCTCAAGTTCATTGTTCAGTAGTTAGTTTTCCCTACACAGAGGTATCATGATGAGACATTTGTCATAAACTTTGGTAAATGCACATCAAAACACGAATCTGCTGATGTTTTATGCCGATGAATACTAATCACTGTCAGTAATATTGATAAAAATCTGACTTAGCATAGGTAAAAAGCAGTCTGAGCTGGACGAAAACAAAATGAAGTGGACATCTCAAGCTTTAAGAATAGTTTAAAGGCGTTTCGGATATAAAACAGTATTGTTTAGCAGCTTTAGAAGAGATATGTGTAAAAAAATTTGACACAATGGTGAAACCAATCATGTGTTACAGATGTGAAGTTTGGGGTTTCAGATATTCTCCAGAGAAAGCTGTTCAGCATGCATTATCAAACGATATTTAAATATACCTTATACAGCAAATAATTACGTCATTCCTCGTGAAAGTGGTATATATCCTTTGAGTATAACGTATATATTAAGATTTGTTAAATATCTGATAAAAATTGCACGCATGCCGCAATAAATGATGTAATACAATAAAGAAACTGCATGCTGACGGGCAAATCTATCTGCGCCAGTAAAGAGAATTAATTTTTTTTTTTTCTTATATTTTTAATCGGTTTGTCTCAAGAAATTAAGTAGTTTTCTATAAATGTATACACAATGTCTAATAGATGTTTCTTTAAGGTTTAGTTTATTAAAATATCAAATATGACTATTATTAAGAAATTAGTTGCTTTTGAATACAGTGTATGTGTCAGTGGTGATCGGTCAAAAAATCTTTGATTGATACAGTGTGGAATAAAGTTTATTTTCTGTTCTGCTCTTTTAAAAAGCTGTGCCTAGTAGGAAATGAGCAACCAATAAAGACATCGCCCACAAGCTATGGGAACCAGCCTAAACTTAGAAAATATGCTAGGTCTAATGAACGAAGTGTAACTGAAACGAAAATTCCATTGTTAGTGTTGACTTCACTGATAGAAAGGGAATCTATGACCAGGAATAATATTCTATGCCCATCGGACAAGGAGCTGTGAGAGCATAATGGCGAGTTAAGTGAAGATAGTGATGAACGATATGGCTTCAGACATGTGAAGGAGTTAGTTTTTTTATCAGATGACAAATCGGATGAGAGAATATACTTTTTACAGACATACATAATTATTTCGATTGCGTTTTTATTTCTTCAAAATAATTCTTTCTATTTTATTTTCAAAATCAGAATCTCGTTAAGTGCTCTGTTGCTCTTTTTGTGTCTCATGTGTGTTCTGAAGGAAAGTGATGTGAGATTTGTTTTATGAAAGTTGTTATCCATGCAGACATGGAGACGATAAAGACATGAGGAAAATGATGTGTGTTTGGTATAATTATGTATTTGTAGCCTGTAGTGTGTATCGAATAGTCTAGCGAAAGAATGTTACTGGAGTTCTAATGGTCATTACAGTTAGTTTTTTAAATAGAGGAATCTGATTTGACGAAATAAAAGACGTTTAAAAAAGACAGTAACAACCATATCTTTCAGAAGTTCGACAACAGGAGTTACGTACACGATCAATTGAAGTTAGGATGTCGCGCCAATAATACAAACAGTCTTCTGACATGCGAGATCTGTGCCATTCAATATGTTGGCGAAACGGCTGATTTCAGAAAGCGAATGAATAATCACAAAAGCCACAGTAGGATCAAAATTAACGCGAAAGACGCTAACGTCTACACCTCGAATGGACAGTCAGTCAAGTTCCTCGAGATGTTACCGAGTAACCTGACGTGGACAGACATAGAAAGCACACGTAGGAGACGATACTGGATACAAATATTGAAAACTCATGGGGAATTTGTAATTAAAAAAAAAAAAAAAACTTCCAGTAGCAATCTTATCAAAATTACAGCCAGTCATCAGTTTTGCACCCGAAAGAAATAACTACCCAAGTAATTAAATTATTTTTATGATTTTCTTGCCGTTAATAATAATAACAACAACAACAACAACAACAACAATAATAATAATAATAATAATAATAATAATAATAATAATAATAATAATAATAATATGATAATATAATAATAATAATAATAATAATAATAATAATAATAATAATAATAATATTATTATTATTATTATTATTATTATTATTATACCGACACACAATTATCTTAACATCTTTCCTTCAGAACTTCCTTGCATAACTCTACCCAAATATAATTTCTTTGCCAAATCCTGTAGATGGTTTCGTGCTTTGTTTACAACTTAGAATTAGGTCAAAACATACTGTTTCGCAATGTGACAGATACAAGAATTTGTATTGTTATATCTCTTGTAAATTATCCCTAGTGATTGGAACATGCATGAGTCCAGAATGTGTCGTAGATCTTGTGTCAAGTGTTTGTTTTGTATATTGTTGTTTCCTATGACGAATAGCTTGTTTGGTTCGAAACGTTGGGAAACCGTTTTGAATATGTGCCGTTATCAATTTGTGTTATATATTAAAGGATGAAACTAGAGTTTTCTTTAAATCTAGTTTTCGACGGTACGACCTGTTTTTATTAAGTTGGTCAATATACGACTGTATATAACTGAGAACTGGAACATCTCTGGTATGCATTTCGTCTACATATCGTCATAATGTTGAAGTACCATTGCTAATTCCAACTCTGAATGCTATGTTTAGAGCGCATGAATCCATTATATCCAGTATATAATTTGACTGAAGTGTTCGTGTTGAAATAAAACACTTGAAGTGATTAAATCTAATGTATGGATCATTTAGAACCATCATATACTTGTGTTTCCCACAAATTTCAAAAACAGTTGCAGTGATCAAAGAAACCAATCTCCTCGTTTCAAAAGATCACTCTGCAAACACTGGAAAGCAAACCCTTGACTTTTGCCATTTTAAATGTAAATTAGTCTACCCTTCTCAAGGTTCAGCGAGAAATCTAAGGCTTTTGGCAAATGATATGCGCTCGTCTAGTCTTTACAAAAGCAAGTTTACATGTTTCACATCAAACGTGCATATTTTATTCCTTTGAATTAATTGGGGCACAAAATGTTATGTGGTCTATTGTTTATTGTAACGGATCTGGAATGTGAATTTCATGTAAGTATCGGTTATCTCTTGAATCACCAGTGAAAGGTAAATGTAGTTTCTCTAGGTAAAACACACACACACACACACACACACACACACACACACGCACACACTTATGTAAGGTTCTAATTCGTTGTAGGGTTGGTTTGCTTTTTACAAATTGAGGAGACAACTTGTATGATCAGTTGACTAAGTTAATGTAAATTTCTTTGCCTGAAGAATAATATGTATATAGAACTGAATTAGGAAAGAAAGGTGTTCCCTGCCAGTCCCAAGATCAAATTTACAATATGATATTGCAATATTGCAATTTTCCCATGCATTCGGCATGCATTATATATATATATATATATATATATATATATATATATATATATATATATATATATATATATATATACATATATATATATATATATATATATACTACTATATATATATATATAATGAAACGATAAAGTATTGCACTTCATGGTGTTGTATATATGTAAGTAAGCATCTACAGTATGATAGATAAATGTAGAAGTTCCCCGTCGAGTCATACCAGAGACTTATAAAAATGGCACTGGTAGCTGTTTCGCTTGGCCCTCGGTGTTAAGAGGTTAGTGTTAGGACTGGTAGGTCTGATGTGGAGATAATACGACTGGGTGGGACATCATGCTACAGGTCTGCGGCATGATGCCCATTGCTAGGCATCCCTATAAACTGCCACACTGCAGAGATCGTAGCAATATCACTGAATTTTTTTAAAGCTACGTTAAAGATTTAAATCACACACACACACACACACACACACACACACACACACACACACACGTGAGATACATCGACATTCTCATATAGACAACGAGAGAGATGGATTATATTCACTGAAGTTATTTATTATGTGTTACTGCATTAGTAATTGCGTATGATCTTAAAGAACTTGAACTTGCGTTATTAACACAAATGACTAAAGGACCACTGAAGCTAAACTGTTTAAACTATACATACATGTTGAATGACATGGTTGAATGCTCTCATGAGTTTCCGGTGAGGTGAAAGCGCGGCGTTGAAACGACAAGACATACTTATCGATGGTATCTTTCGGAATGTATAAATACATTTAATTCCTCAAACGGGTCTGGAATTGCTGGTCATAATCCGTAATAACGGGATGGTATCTTCTTTTTCCGGGGTAGTAAGGTACAGGAATATTGAAGGAAAAATCGGTTAATAATAGTTTCCATTGTTATGCCAGGATGGTCTCAGTATCGCGCAGGATTTTAGTCGGGGTTTTACTGTAAATTTGCTAAATACAATTGCCTAGCTAAGACCATTTTCGTCATACGCAAGTATAGAATGACAAAGGTATTCTCCTAGCAAAAGAAAGTGGTTGCTTATCTTCAGTGTAAACACTGGTCATGAAATCAGGGCCTGATTTTCTCATATACAAGGTTGATTGTAAACCTAACAATTCATTAGATGATCGGTTTGAAATGCGTTATTTCCTCTTGCCAAATTATCCTGCGCAGCTTAATATCTGCCTAAAGGCAGCTAAGATGCTGAAATATGTGCAGATAATATGACCCAGGCAAGTTTTTCTTGTTCATAAATATTTGTAGAGTTGTTGCTTTTATTTTTGTTGGTATTGTTTTGTTTGTTGATTGTTTTGGGAAGATAGCAATGGTGATAATATTTAATTCAATGTTGTTTTGGGTTTATTTTAGTTTTTTTTTTTTTTTAAAAATAGTTTTTCACTCTGTCTTTACGAGGAAACTAATTATAATTTAGAATATGACGCACATAGAAGAGCATTATGGAGAAGCATCATTTCCTCTTTCTCTGTAGAGATTCATATTTGTTGCGATTCATTGTATTCATATACAAGTATTTAGCTCCTGATCGTATCCCTTCCCCTATTGTCTGTAAAACGGGCAATGGCTCCTATCAATGGTCAATGAAAGTGCACGAATAAATGACCTTTGCAAAAGAAAAAAAGTATAAATTAGAAGTACAACCCGTACAAACTTTTATCTTGTATACTGCTTTTTCATCTTGTTGATCCACATTGTATGGCATAAGAAACAACTCTAGGGATGATCAACCCGCATTACATATAATTTTAATTAACATGCGTTCCTTTCAAAAATAAAGTTACATAATAGATTTGATTTTAGGTTGTTTCTTTGTCAATTTATATTCCATTTCCAATGTCATTTATGATCCATTCCTTTGTATGTTTTATCTATGGGTCATTCGACAAATGTTTTGCTTCCTGTTGTTGGATAGGCCCACATCTAACTTACCAAGTATTTACGTTGTCTGACTACAACAAAGTGTAGACGAAATTTGTCCACTTTTTATTTAACTCAAAGATCTTTTTATGTGGTATCGAAATTCGGCGTGACTGAACAACCACTGTTGGTAGATACATTCACTTGTTTGTTGCGTGACCACAATGGGAAAATCAATCCATACTCAAAAGAGGCCATATTTTCTAATAAACTAGGAAGATGATTCAGAATCTCGTACCCTCGCATAAAACACTGTAGATTTTAACTTTAAAGCCGGGAAAACACATGAAACCCCCCTCTTCACGTATGTATTAACTTGTGTCGTTTCTAACGATTCTTAAGTTGGTTTTGAATTGTTAATTAATATCCGAAAAGCTCGCCTAATGTCTAAAAATCACGACTGAAGTGCCACCTTATCGGATCTGATAAAGCCTTCTCATTATGAAAGTCTTAAAGAAGATTAAAAGGGTAATGGAGTGTCTCACTGTCAAGCAAATAATGTTAGATTTGGTTATTGATGTTTTTGAATGAGTGATTCTGAAGGAGGTAAATGTATTTCTTCAGATTTTTAGTGGTATATGAGAAACCACTATGGATTGTCCGACTGAGTGTCAAGTGGATTCATTAAACAGATTTCAGCAATTCGTATTAACCAGAACATCTTCCTGTCGAAGAGGAGATTTCGAGCTTAACAAGCGATTATTACTGATAATGGTATTCGGAGTAATTCACAGGTAGGGGCAGATTTGAACGGATGACGTGGACTTAATTAACAGGATTTTTAATTGAGAGTTTCTCCGCGAAAGCTCTGTTACTAATTCTCAGTCAGATATTGATTTGATTTACAAGACTTTTGAGTAATTTTATGACACTGTTAAATTATCAAGATTTAATCTTGCACAACTCTGTTAAGCCATCCTTTGTTAATCATTGTGTTTCTTATCATCTGATATGTTCTCTTAATATCCTTTTAAGGGTTTTCAGTGGCAGCATTTGCTGTAAAGTGTGTTCAGTATAGTCTGAGCGTTCCAATAGATGTGTTGCATCATACTAATAATGTCATTTTTAAACAAACTGTATGCACTTCTAAAATTAAAATATGTGTGATGTATATCCCAGTCGATCAAATAAGATCAAACCGCTTATGTAATGTGCTCTGTTTTGGCTGAGACTGTGGTGTTGAGTGGTCTTTGATGACGAGGTTTCCAAATTAAATTTCGGACAATGGAGGAATGAAGTATCAGAAAATTTTTGGTCGCCAGTTTTATAACGATACATTTAGACAGTCGGAGTATTTATAATGGTGTTTAGAAGGGATATACAGGAGCAGAATCTACATATAAACATTTATCCATTGCTTTAACGTAATTACCAGGCAGGAACCGATGAAATGAAATTCACTCCAAAAAGATTATGACGGAATGCAACCGAGTTAAACAGTCAACCCCAGTGTAATCTGCAAATGTAGAATGGAAAGCCTGGCTCAAAAAAAGGAAGTATGCAGACAGCGTTTAATATTCAACCAGATTTAGGACGTTTGGCATCCATCCTAGGGGTTAAGATTGTATCTCTGATATTCATACAATCTGTGGATGATAAAGGATGTAATCGGTTTTACTTATCAAAATGAAATCCGATCAGCGTCAAGAGAGATGTCCCAATTTTCAACCACCGTTACTTATCAAAATGTGACACAATCAGCGTCAAGAAAGATCTCCCAATTTTCAACCACCGTTATTCATTAAAATGTAACCAAATCAAGGTTAAGACCTCTCTCAATTTTCAACCACCGTTATTTATCAAAATGTGAAACGATCAGCGTCAAGAGAGATCTCCCAATTTTCAACCATTACTTATCAAAATGTAACCAGATCAACTTCAAGAGAGATCTCATAATTTTCAACCACCGTTACTTATCAAAATGTGACATGATCAGCGTCAAGAATTTTCAACCACCGTAATAATATACATTAAATAAACATTACATAAAGCTGAAGTATACGCAGTGACGATAACGACTATGTGGCTCTGGATTGGTATATCAATACATGCTGCCTATGCAACAAAAGGAACTTTTTACATTATTTCTAATAAGAAATTACCATGGGGCAGTTTCTTAAGATCTGTGTGTGACTGGTTTCCGAATATTTGTACATACTGATATTGTAGACCAAAGCACAAAACCAGGACCCTTTAAAACAGAATTTGATAATATGGCTACGACAACTTGTTAGACATTATGACAGGGATATGTTATATTTACTTAAGTTGACGTATTCTATGATAATTAGAGCTGTGAACAAAAACTGCCATAGACATTTTTTGATCATAAATCTTTTTGGTTTCGACTTTTGAAAATGCAACACTACTCTTCGCGCCGCTCTGCACGATAACGATACATAGTGAATTGAAATGAGAATCTTTACTATGCAAACCTTACAAGCGATTCAGCCATCGAACAGAAAGTAATCGTTTCTTTCAGAAGAATAATATTGTATCGTTACTCTCCTGTTTCTAATATAATGGTATATTACTTTATCTCACCAGGGGACATTCATAAATATATGATACTGACAAAATGTGTCACGGAGAAGAAAAAGAAGAAACTTACACTTTACGAAATTTGTTGTATTTACTTGTAATCAAAGTCTGGTGAAGTTATGTG
>JAECUM010027090.1:0-26540 GCA_016617855.1 Megalonaias nervosa | reverse complement strand
ATATTCCATATACAACCGCAGTTGCTGGATAATCTTGTACATAGTAAGGTTTATCAATGCCAGTAAGTATTCCGGGCTTAGATTTATTACTCAAAAGAACAATATTACCCCCGGACTGCACACGGACTGGATCACGCTTATCACGAATAATCCAAATATCTTCTTCTGTATTTACAATAAATTTTATTAAAATAAAATATTTTTGATTATCAAGGTGATTAATAATTACTTTTCCTCGTTTATCATTCATCATATTAGTAACATTTCCAACTCTGAATGTTGACCATGCATGAACTGCACCATCGTCACAAAATTCCCTTTTTGCTTCACGAATACGTTCGGTTACTATTAATGCCAGATCCTGCATCGAAGTACTAAATTTATATTCTGATAGTCTGTCAAGGTCAAATCTAGCAGGGGAGGGTTCAATAACGGATAATTCCTCCATATTATAATTAGGGCAAGTATATATTTAATTGAACATTAATCTTTTGTATATGATGGAAACACAAAACAAATGTGCTTGGCTCAAAATTGGATATACGTCTCCGTGTAACAGATCATGCGTGAATGAATACTGTAGTTATCATGCAATGTGTCAGAAATGGAAGTCTAGGACCAAAACCGTGTATTGTGTGTAGTGCTGGAGTGCGAGGAAGAACTCAACTGTGTGCGCAATGCGGTGGTAAAAAGTACAGAGAGTTAAAACGATATTATGACAAAAAAAATAACGCTGACTCTCCTACAAAAACCGAAGAAGATTATTTGGCAAGATTTTCAAAAAAAAAATAATGATTTAAACAAATAGTATTATATATAAATGGAACAAAATGAGTTTGTGTCACATCCAATCCTTACCAATTATGAAGCATCTCGAGAAGGTGTGATTAGAAACTGCAGATTGAAAAAACCAGTAGGTAGTATTAATAATACTGGTTATCTTAGATTTACTGCTAATGGCAAGAAAAAAAGATATTTATCTCATATATTTACCTACGAGTGTTATTTTGGAATAATCAAAGATGGATATGTAGTTGATCACATCAATGGTGATAAGCTTGATAATTCGATTTCCAATTTACGAGTTACTACACAGAGTCAAAATTGTAAATCCGGAAACACAGGAAGGTGTAAATTATTCGGAAAGAGAGCTATTAAATCCGTAAATAAAGAGACTGGGGAAGAAATTAGTTTTGAATCAATTAATTCTGCTGCCAAATATTTTGACATAGTACCACAATCGGTACAATACGTGGCAGACGGGATTACAAGATCTACTTTTTCCAAAAGATTTACACAAAAAATAAATTTTCAATACGTTTAGTCTACAGTATTTTTAATGTACCAAATGATTACTTGATACCTACTGAAACATGGTTGGGATACAATATGAGGTATCCACAGAAACATATCCATCTATGAGATACCTACTGAAACGTTAGTTTTCCCAAGGATTTTGTTCAGCTATTATCACAGTCCCTGACTCTTGCAAGGATCCATCATTATCGCTGTCATTTTCACTCGTATTTGCACTCGTATTTTCACAATGCTCTCTTAACTGTCTTATACGAAAGTTCATAATCTTTTTCTGTTCGTATTCATGAGATAATTCTAACTTGATTTTGTCAATAGCGTTTGAGAGAGGCACAAACAATTTTACCTGATCATCAGTGACACTTGCCAGTGACTTTAACATTCCTTGTTGGATAATTTTCATGAATTTGTAATCAGCGGATAGCGTAAATCTGTTCTCGCTCTTTCGTTGTTGTAATGAGTCAAAATCACATAGAATCTTTTCAGCATTAAGATAATCAGATACATTGATACCGTTATGTTGTAATTTTTTAATCGCAGAAACAATAACATTGATATTTTCAAAATTCATTATATAATAAGTGTTTATTTAATATAAAAATAAACAAAAATATACAGCGCGGGGTGATATTCAGTCTACCATTCCATAGTTGTATCAGATAAACCTAATGAGGTTCCGAATCTTTGTTTAGACATTTACCCCCCAAGAGACCCCTAAATATCCGTAACCGAAACTTTAGAGGCTCAGAGGGTTGTCTGTACGTGTAGGTCTTATTTGTGACCAATCAGATTCTGTTTATTGTTGCCTTACAAGAATTCCTAGATATCCGTAACCGAAACTCTAAGAAATCAAAGACTGATTGGTCTTTGTGACCTGGAATCTCATTAGGTTTATTTTTAGTTTGCGATTGTGTCTTTTGGAATGGCCCCTGTGTGGGGTACCCCTTTAGTGAAGTCACAAGGTCACGACCTCATATCACCCCCCGCTGTATATTTTGATGAGATGATATGATGATGAGATGATATGATGATGATGATGATGATGATGAAATGCCGTCTTCACGCTAGCACACCAACCCATAACGATCAACCAATGGGTTATTCACAAAAGTGAATCCACCACGTGTTGACGTAGTGGATTGGTGTACTCTGAAGACGGGGGTGGCTGGAGCCCCAATAAATTATAAATTTTGGCATAAAATCGCCCCCGCAGATAATTTATCCTTCTTGGGTTTCGAACCATGACCCTCCGGATGAGAGTTTCTACACGCTATCAACTGAGCTATCGGACCTTGTTATAAATACATATTGAAAAAGTTAGCATGTGTTTACCAATAACCTTAGCTTAACAATTTGTCAGTCATTCCTAAAAACTACAATATTCTCTAACAAAAACCATATTTTCTGTCTAAAATGAGATTTTATAGTTTCCAAAATATATATAATTCTGTATAAAACTGAGTCTATGCGTGGGCTGTAACAGCGGATATTGATTTAGTTATATAGCGGTCTTAAAATAACTTTACGCACAGTTGTTATGGAATAATCAATATGCAGCCACAGCTTTCTAGATTTCATTGTGTACGGATTTTATGTAAACAAAAGAATAAACATCCGGATATTGTTATAAAAACGCATTATGATAACGCTCTATGAGCGTACATACAGGTTTATATTCAGTTCTTCGTTCCTCGTGTCCAGAATTCTATTATTTTGGTCTGTAAGTTTAAAGTGTATTCTTGTCAGAAATGGATTATGAACTCGCAGGTAAACGGGATTAATTGGTTCAATTACAATTAACCACCCTGGTGGGGCCAACGGGCTAAAACTGAATAATATGTACCCTTGCTGAGCTTGGCTAGATTTAGAAAGATCTACCTGATAGCTACCTTCAATAATATCGCATACCAGATTGACTGCAATAACTGATGTTATATTTACAATACCTGGCGATATATGTCTACCGGCACCAAAGGGGTTGTTATTGTGTTTTAGTATAACCGGTGGTGGGGCTATTTTTTTCTACGATTCAATTACTCCCGGATAATATTCTTCAATAAGATTACTTAATGATTTCTTCATTTCAACGTTATTTAAATCTGGTATAACAAATGTTCGTAAATCTTTTTATGTTATTTTATAATGATTAAGAAATAATTTCTTCTAATTTGGTCTTGTGTAAGGACTATCTAATTCAGTAGTTGTAACTTTCATAATACTTCGATCGGCGATATATAAATCGAATAAGATACCATTTAAATGTTTTATTGACTCGATTATTTGCTGCTTTACACTTTCATTATAATGTTGTGATAATGAAATAAGTAAATTTCTTAAATCATTAAACATTTTATCGTATTCAGGTTTAAGAGTATCTAAAAACCATTTAATAAATTTTTCATCAACACTATCTCGATCTCGCGCCCCTGGCATCTTGATAATAGTAAATATTGATCTAATTATCTTGGGGATCCTTTTACCGTCAAAATCGGTAAAGTAGTATGTATCATCGTTTGGATCATTTTTAAATGTTATATAATTCCATGGATGTTTTTCTCGATATTCTGGATTTTTAATGAATTTTTCTTCACTCGTTTTAAACTCATTTTTAGTTGGTTCTGAAACTCCATTATAAACAGGTGCGACTTCAGGCCATCCTAACACTGATCTGATCGAACTCTGATAAATATCTACGAGGTAATCAGGAGAATTTATTTCAATCGCCGCTGATAGTGTTGGTTCATAAACAGTAATCGCTATTTTAGATTCTTTCCCTGTGATAGATTTAATTCTGCGTTGGAACTCATCATTAATCTGTTCTATTTGATAACTGCCCGTTGAAATTCCAACAACTTGCCAATCAGGTGTTCCATCTGGTTTATTTTATTCGCAAATACCAGTGAATTATTTGGTTGTTGTCCACCAAACGGTTTTGACCTGATATTAGGCCAGCTATGATAAACTCGTAATCGTGCTAGCGCTATTTCCTTTGCTGGAATTGCAGTCGGAAAATTAACGCTAAATTCAGGATTGGTTGAACTTAATGATATCATAGTAGTTTTTGACGGTGTTGTATTAGCCACGATCTGCTGAAGTAATTCTAACGATGACATTATTATTATCGTTATTATTTAATTCTCCATCTTTCCGTCACTAGAGAACGCGTCGCGTTCCACTATGAACGCTTCATCGTAGGTTTTCATTATCGTTACGAACTCCTCATCGGATATTTTACCATCACTGAGATACGATGAAATATACGAGCATAATTTAGTGTATGCGGCTGTTGCTGTGTGCAATTTCATCACGTACTCGTTTAGTTTATCATTCGTACACGCAGATATTTTTTTAGAGATAATACTGAAAATACCTGCGCATGTTGTTGCCGTTGAAACTATAATCGTTACAACTGCAGGCGCTGTCATCGTTATTGTTGATAATAATAATCCAGTTCCAGCAATAACAGCAGAAACCGAGTATACCATTATATCAATAACGACCATACGACGACGATATATTTTTACCTTTATCGTGTAATCGTCGATGATATTTTTTAGTTTGGTTTGACACTCACATACTTGAGTGTATCTGTGACGTTGAACGTCGATAAATGACTCTTGATTCATTATATTTATCTAGGTAACTAATTGAGGAGTTTCAGCTACGAACTCAATACACCACCAATAAGTCACTGCGGTTAACTTTTTATCATTCGCTATTAACATAAACGTTTCCTCGACATCTTTGTTTAACACTATAGACACAGTTCCAGAAAAACTATCGGTTGAATGACGCCATGTAAATGTGGTAAATATAGTAAATTTTTCAGCACAAAATATAGATAATCTGTATACACCAGTGACCTCTGCGGTATGTTTAAGGGTGTTATTTTCCGGTGTCCATGTTGTTTTTCCTGATGCGACTGTGTACACGATATTAATGATCTGCTTGTGAGGAATTTTAACGAGATTAGTTTTTGAATAATGTTAGGAATACCACTAATGATATCGTTGAGTCTTGCGTTAATGTCAGCGAGATTAATAATAACAGTTGGTGGAGTTCCAAAAAAATCATTAATATTTCTGTTTACATTTCTACGAAAATTTAGAAATGTTTGTACGTGATTATTATATTCAGTTCTAAATGCAGCAATTCCATCATTGATAGTCGTTAATGAAGTCGTTATTGGAATTTCCCTATCGTCGACGTATTTCTTCGTTGCAGCGTCGAAATCTGTTTCTGGTGTTCTGAGATTATTAATACCATTACTATTCATGTCGAGAAATGCACGCATTATACCACCGCGTACTGACACGTATTTGGATTCTTGATCATCGACGTATTTTTTTGTTGCTGCGTCTGTATCTGCGATTGGATCTCCAAGATACGTAATTTTCTTCCTGACATAATAATGTCACCGGTAAATACATCACCAGTTTTCTTAACATAGTCGTTAACCGACTTACCGGAATCCTGTATTTTACCCTGATCAGTAAAAGTAACGACATTATTAACAACCGCGTTGGGAATTCGTACAAGTACATCTGGTAGTTGTATGTTACTCGTTTTTAATCGTCCTTGTTTGTCCTGAAAAACGACGACTTCATTTTGATCCACACTCGTGATATTTAATAAATCATCGATTTCATTTCTGAGCTGATCAAGGGTTGCATATTTAGATAAATCGAACTTCTGAGTTTTACTTGAGGATCTTCCATAAATATCTACCATTATATTTACTGATATCAGTTTAAGTGTTATGACGTAGTGTAATGAACGTGTGCACGACTTTATGAGGCGGTGCTGTTGATTTTGATACAGCATCAAGCACAGCGAGGGTTTCACGACCGCATATTGGAGGATCAGTTATTTTTTGTGTTGGTAGCGTTGAATACCAGATTGGAGCAGTATTATTGCTAACGTAATGAAGAAATTCTTTTGGTGGTGCTAATCCATACGAATCGAAATAAATAATTCCACGTGGATCAATTGCATATGCGACCCAGTGCGTGCCTGGGCCAGAATTTTATCGAGATTAATAATACCGGTTTCATGTTGCATTGCAACGGTAGGTAATTGATCGCGCATAAAAACACCTCTGAAATTTTTTATTTTTAATTGCTTAGCAGCATTAAGTAAATCAAAATTGGACATGGGTGTTATTAGCAAACTGTCCCTGGTAATCTTAGACCCCTTCCGTACCAGTGTGGGGTCCATGGTAATCTTAGACCCTTTCCTTTTTTTTTGATTCCTTTTCCGGTTGCTTTCTTTAACGCCATTCCAGCAGCTGTTCCAACAGCACCTAGCGCAGCTGCCTTTGCAACAGCTGGTGCTGCAGCTGCTATTAATGCTGGTATAGCTGCGAGAAGCGGAAATATACCACCCGTTTTAGCGATGTCTTTAATAACCGCTGCGGAAAGATCAAGTCGTACACCAGTCTTTAATCGTTTGGCTTTATTAAAGTGATTATACTGACGTTCAGTCAGCGATAGCTTATTCGGACCACCCGCGATTTGTTCTTTTTTTAATGATATTTTTACCGCACGATTATTTTTTGATGATGATTGTAGCTTTTTAATCTGACCAGGAGTCAGACTCACATTAACGTGATGATATGACATTATTAATATTATGAACGATCTAATTACATATTTTCTACTGGAGCATCAATAACTCTCATTCGTCCACCAACACCTTCAAGTAACATCGATTTATCGCTGAGTATAACTGCAATTGCTCTGTAATTAGGAATAGCTCCAACATTTCTTTCAACACGAGCTCGAAAATGAATATCTACAACAGATTGTCTTGTTAAATCTAAATGTTCTAGTGAAAAGTAATAAATCGGATACAGCGTTGTAAAATCTAACTGAGATATTTGTAAACTAGTATCAACATTTTGATCACGTCCCATGAACGACATAAGACGATGATATACACGTGCTACATGATTTTGACCAAAATTTAACAAAATATCCTCGGATGGTTCTTGATGTCCATTTATCCTTAATGAAACCTCAGTAACACCGAGTAGGTCAAATATCATGTGACTATGTGTTTGACTATTTACTCGTTCATTATTTTGTAATGCAATAAATATGTATCTTGGTGCAGAAACATCTTGCTGAGAAGCTATTTGCCATGTGAATAAACCATTAATTGTACTTTGAATAGCATCTGTGGTTATCGTTAACCATGATAACGTTGATTTACCACCTTGACTCATGAAAGATAGCAACCTGTCTTCTTCAGATATCGATGGAGTCATCACTGGCATCCACAGGGAAAGTTTTGTAAGAATTACTTTACCAGCATCACCAGCAGGTCGCCATATTGCATCATTATCATCGCCTTTTCGTACTAGTACAACTGTGTGTTTGGCTCCGAAAATGACTTTTCTAACATTTCTACAGAATCCAAAGATATGTGACAGTGGAATTGCACATGAAAATTTTCTATTTCCATCTTTCAACATTGCTCGACGTGATCTAAATCCTAAGTTGAAATTTGGATTAACATTAATAATCATACTCTCTACGTCTGCTACGGCGTTTCCAGCATTATTCTGTGGTTGTCTTATATTATATTGATCGTTATCAGAGTGGTTAGAAGTATCTTTTACAAACATCATTGATGGACCAGCTGATCTTGAGTAATCGTCGCTGTATCTCGCAAGACCCAATATCGTCGTGGCAACGTCAACGTCTTTCTGAATTGATTCAATATTTTTTCCGTCAATCATGTATGTAGCGCTGTCAAACAACGCCATAATACCATTATTAACAAAACCAACACCAATATTGGCTGCATATTCAGCATTATCCGTTTTCTGAATTTCACCTTCGACTTCAATAAATGCTTCAGCGGGTAAGAAATATCTACTTGTATCTTGAACCTGTAGTTCGATTCGTCCACGTTGATTTGGTAGTCGTGCGTCATAAGAATAATACTGATAATCGCGCACAGATTCATCTTTGAGAATTGGTGCGTCTATGTCAAACGCGGTGTTAGAAATGCGCTTAAACATCTTTATTATTATCGTCTTCGTCTAACTCGAAGACCACTACCTGCTATCAGACTAGCGGTTATATTTTTTTCCTTCTCAGACATCGGGATATCAGCTAATTCCGCTAGTTTTTGATTAGCGGGTTGATTTATTATTTTACTTACGCTTGCAGGCATCACTTCAGTGCTGGGCAATTTCACAGGTCGGGTCGGTCTGCGTATTAATCGTGATAGTCTGTCTTTAATTGCTGAAAACGCTTTGCTAGCGAGATTACCAACGGCGCTTACACCTTTTTCACGAACAACATCAATAGCTTTCATTCCTAGTTGCTTTGCAATCGGTATTACTTTTGGGGCTATCCTTCTAAACAGACCCTGAACAACATCACCTAGTCCATCTCCGTAGGTTACTCTGTATACAGGTAATCGAGAGTTTATTACCCTGACCATGGCAGGTCCACGTTGAGTACCATGCACGATCATTGTTATTATTAATTGTTTTTATCACTAATTACATACTTAATCACTATAATAATCATCGGCGATTTCATTAATGAGAGATCGATATACATTAATATCCATGACACCGCCTGTAAATAATCGTTTACAAATATCAGCTGCTTCATTAATGATTTCTGGGGAATTATTACCAGCTCGTTTTCCTCCGATGAGGATTTCTAATCGATCGACATCAGCAAGAACGTTATTGGGGCAAGTAATAAGACCACTTCCTAAACCACTTCCAGTTGCGCCAGGAGCGTCTTGAAATTCTTCTTCTTCCTCTTTTCTTGGTTCCGGTGGTGCTTTTCGTTGTAACTCTTGTTTTTGTTGTGGTATTTTTGGTGATACTGGATAATCACGAAGTGATTGCTCAAATGGTTTTGGTGCTGTTTGTTTTGAAGGTTTTTTACTTTGTTTTTTCTCCTTTTCTGATTTGATTAATTTATTAATTTCACTAACATAATCCTGATATAGTGAATCATCAGCTCTAGCTTGTTCAACATTCATACGTATGCGATATAATGATTTTCGCCATTGATCACGGTTTTTAATATCTTTATCGTATTCAGATTTTATTAATTTACCTCTTTGACTAAAACTATCAAAAGCAAATTTAGCTAATTGTTGTATGTTAAGTTTATTAATTACCTTAACAGTTTCTTCATTAAATTTATCTATCAATTTAACTACTGATTTTGGTTCAGGGGCTAGTGTTTCAGCACCTTCTGCTTCATCATCTTCTGCTTCAGCACCTTCAGGTTGATCTTCATCTTTAGGTATTTCCGGGACTGGCATCGCAGCAGCTATTTCAGCTGGAAGTTCATGTAAAATTTCTTTTGTCTTTTTTGTTCTTCTTGCTATTTTTTCAGTTCCTTCAGCTATTTTTCCAGTTACTTCAGCGGTTTTCTCCAACACAGGTTGAATACCTTTAGTGGTCTCAGTGATAGGTTTAAATAATTTTTTTGTATCCTCTTCAAATTCAACTTGAGATTCTTGACGCGATTGTAGTTGTTGCTTAACAGAATCACGAACAGGTAGATATTTTTTAATTGCCTCTAGTCGCTCTCGAGCTAATTTAGCTGAGTGTGGTTCTCCAATACTCATTATTTATAATATCTATACTGGCTGTTTAATTTATAGCAGCAGAGAGGGTGAATGACATACGTACGTGACCAGATTGTGAAAAAATCTGGTCAATTAAAGAAGTTTTCATTATTAAGACAAAAACTTCTTTTTTTTTTCAGCCTTCGTAGGAACTCTTAATTTTCAAAAATAAGGTCTCTACAAAGTTGTAGGGTTCACCCTCTCTGCTGCTTGGAGGATGCCCTGCATGACCACAAGGGCACTGTCAGCATTGGAGGAAGAACAATCACAGACCTTTGCTTCGTAGATGATATTGATGGTTTATCAGGAGATGAAAAAGAACTGACTGACTT
Organism: Megalonaias nervosa; assembly: GCA_016617855.1. Classification (NCBI taxonomy): domain Eukaryota; kingdom Metazoa; phylum Mollusca; class Bivalvia; order Unionida; family Unionidae; genus Megalonaias; species Megalonaias nervosa. The sequence goes on along the minus strand of JAECUM010027090.1, from coordinate 16,284 downwards.
GGTTGAACGCCTCGACACAACCTCCACAGCATACGGTATGGTGATTAGCGCCAAAAAATCTAAACTGATGACAAACACCACCAGTGATATCAGTGCAGAAATAAAGGTCAGTGGACAGAAGCTGGAAAGAGTCACAAGCTTTAAGTACTTGGGATCAATTATCACAGACGAGGGCTCCAAACCAGAACTACTTTGCAGGATTGCCCAGACAACAGCAACAATAACAAGGTTGAGACCAATATGAAAAGATACCAACATTGCTTTTGGTTCCAAAATAAGGCTGATGCGCTCGATTGTCATATCTATCTTTCTGTATGCTTGTGAAACATGGACGCTCACATCAGTTCTATAAAGAAGGATTCAAACCTTCAAAATGAGATGCTACCGCAAGATCTTGGGCATCTCATACATTGACCATGTAACCAACGAAGAAGTCCATACCAGGATCCACCGAGCCATCGGATCCTATGAAGACCTCTTGAACACTGTAAAAGAGAGCAACCTGAAGTGGTACGGTTATGTCTCAAGATCATCTGGACTGGCAAAAACAATCTTGTAAGGCACAGTGCAAGGGTGCAGAAGAAGAGGCAGACAGAAAAAGAGGTGGGAAGACAACATTAAGGAGTGGACAGGCATGGGATTTGGAGATTTCCAAAGGGCAGTAAAGAACAGGGAAAGATGGAGAGAATTGGTTTTAAAGTCAACTGTGGTGCCCCAACGACCTCTTGGGTTAAGGGATTGATGATGATGATGATGATGATGATGATGATGATGATGATGATGATGATGATGATTGTTATAAAATAGAATAAACAATCATACTTGTATAGATTATAGGAGAGTTATAAAGGTAATGTGTAAGGAGGAAACAGTGGAATATATCTCTTACTCTGCTCACACTACCAAATCAGTGTGCCTGAGTTTTCTTGCATTTTGCAAACTTCATTCTATAATAGTAAGGTATTTTTGTTTCAAGGTATTAAATTGATATATTTCAGACGCGTTCGCAGCGTGCAAGTTTGAAACATTTGTCATTAAACATCGCATTTTAAATATTTCTTGACAACTGCATTTGCAGAAAATAGTTTACATACTGCTGTCATCTGTTTACACTGCCCTTTGTACCGGCAGATAAACAGGAATATGGAACTGAGATCATGTTCAGGTGTACAGATTAGCAGCCACAGTTGCGTTGTCGTGTGATAGCAGAAAACATAGGCGAACAGATTTGTCACAGAGAAAATAGATTACTAGTAATGTTTATCACTAATGGGCTATTAGACAACTACAACATTTAAAGCAGGATGAGCTGCCAGATACGTGTTACTTTGAACAGAATGAAAGGGGAAGAAAATAAGTAACCCAATCCAAAGGGTGTGGGCAAATGACAAAGGACAATCCTTCCATCAACCCTGTGTTAGAAAAAAAAAACACCTGGTTACTGTTTTGAAAAACTACAGGTAACCGTAGACGTGGGTGGTAAAAGCAGTAGCGTTTGCTGACAGCTTTCACGCTTTTAATTCACGGGAAAATGAGCCACCCGACAGTCAGACGGTAGATCCACAACCTTCACCGCTGCCAGCAGTACCACCACCTCAGTAGTCAGCAATAGGACCATCACCACGTCTGCCACAGCCAACATCGCTTTACCCACCCAGACATACTATAACGACAAGGACATCAACCATAAGAAAATGACACAGCTCAGCTTCTTAAGAGCACCTCCATCTGCATTGCCGTAGCTACATCAATCTACTAGTCTTGTAACGTCAACAGTACCCAAATATATAATTTCCACTAAGCCCACCACATTAGCTAAGAAAGAAAACAATTCATCAGGCAAATGAACAACATGCTAAAGGAACACAACATAGCTTGCTGAACGTCTAAGGCTATTTGCAAGCAGCATACTCCATGATCTCGGTTTTGCAGCACGGCGCCAGGTCACGGATGACCATCATGCAGTTTGAATCTTCTTGCCACGTGCTGGTCTTCGTAACAGATGATCCTAATGCATACATGCATAATACAGATGGTCCGAACCCTGGATAATTCGTTGGTTATGAGGCTGTCTCTTTGGATACCAAAAAATGACACCCTCTATCTTCCGTCAGCTAGAACTAGACAACTTTGTGTCCAAGATCAACAAAAAGACGTACTTTGAACAGAATGTCACATACTTAACAGTGCAGTTGAATGACACCATGAGAAATGCTCTCTTGCCAGGCAGAGAGTTACCCAGAAACATATCTGTGGCCATTCAATGAGATGATTACCAAGAATAAACTAGCTAGGTATTAGGCAGTATGGTGCTTACTCGTATTGCTTCTAGAGTCAATAGAAGACAATATCTTGAACGCGATCTCGAAATAACTTTTACTGAAGCCAACTTAAACTATTCAAGAACATGCTTTATGCTTCAAGACACTGTTCAGAATATGAAGAATCTGATACGTGAACATGTATATCTCTGGAAGACATTTCTTACTTGTATACCATCCTTCATTCTGACGTTTCTAATCATAGTTATGTATATATGATAAGGAAGTTGATCAAGATAGCTCAATAAAGCATTCACCAAAGTAACGCTGTTTCAGTCCCACATATTAACTATTTAAATGATGATGCACAATCGGATTCTAGTGAATTTAGTTTAACGAGTCTTCAAAATTCTGAAATATTAAAGTATCTGAATCACAAACATTCAAATCTACAGCCACAGGAAAAGAATGAGTTAAAGTAGCGAATATGTGAACATGAGCTCTTGTTTCCAGATGATCAAACTCGAACAAACTCTAACATGATGTTGAAATTGTAGCTTCCAAGCCTGTAAAACAGCACCCTTACAGAATGAGTTCTCTGAAGCAGAAATGTTTGAAAAAGGAAGTTAAATATTTGTTGGAGAATGACTTTATAAACCAAGCAAAAGTAACTGGAGTTCTTGTGCCAAAACCAGATAATTCTTTCCGTATGTGCACAGAAAAACGAACAGAGTCACTAAAACGGACGCATTTCCAATTCTACGAATTGATAAAGGTATTGGCGGAATTGGAAAGGCAAAATATGTCACCAAGTTTGACCTGTTAATAGGATTTTAGCAGGTTCCACTTATGGATGATAGAGCAAAAGAAATTTCGGCCTTTGCTCTTCCAGATGGAGTCTACCAATGCATCGTGATCTCATTTAATATGAAAAGTTCTCCCTCTACATTCTAGCGCTTAATGAACATAACATCTGGTACAGATGTTTGTGAAGCATACATTAACGAAGTCATTATTTACACCTGGAAAGATCACCTGGAAACTATCCGGAATGCCTTTGTTTTCTTGGGTCAGGCAAAGTAATGTAAGTAGAAGTGAGTTTTACAGAGCTTGTGTCACATTTTTAGGACATATTATGGGAGTTAAGCATGTAGAAGCTAAGCTTAAAGCTATCTCTAAATTCCCTGTTTCTATCAGTAAAAAGGAACTGGTACGATTGTTAGGTATCGTTGGATATTTTCGGACATTGTGCCCAAGTGTTTCCATAATCGCTGAGCCACTAACCAATTTATTAAATAAGAAGACCAAGTTTTATTGACAGGAGGAGTTCGATAGAGACTTGTGTCTAGAAACTACTACTACAGAAATCAAGATTTGTATGTAAGAGGTTTATTTTCCTACACGCGCTGCTCAATAGACAATCTAACGTTTTACATTTTTTAGTATAATACACTAATATTGTCCATTTAATATCAAAATAAATTGTCAGATATTCATTTCATTAATGTTTTTAATTGTTTTCGACATATCATAGTATATACCAATGATATGTTAATTCATTTATTCCAGCAGTCTCATGGAAATAAATCCTCACTAGTATAGACATACAGAGAGAGAGAGAGAGAGAGAGAGAGAGAGAGAGAGAGAGAGAGAGAGAGAAAGAGAGAGAGAGAGAGAGAGAGAGAGACAAACAGAAGATTCAAATAGCAAAATCAAGAATAACAAACACAAACTCTTTCATTTCAATCATGAACAACTATTCATATTATTTCTACAAGCTCGTCTCGTATTCCGCATGCGACTAGCTTGAAAATAATACATCGATGAAGCTACCTCCTGTTCTATTATTAAAAAATTTCATTTATTTTCTCAGCAGAGAGTTGAGTTTCAAGTTAACATTGTACTCATGGCTGAGAAAACAGATTTAATTTCTGTTGAGACGAACGTCCCTATTATGTTGTGGTTGCCACAAGAACATTAGCACAGTGGACGTTGTTATGTGTTTGGTTCTTTTATGGTTACAAAGACATTTACTCCATATGTACAGATCTAATTTCTGTTGAGACCCCCTTCCAAAAGCTAAAACAAAAACTCACGAACAAAGCAAAGCAAAACAAAAAATACATAGCAAACAGACAAACCAAAATAAACAACCCCTCCACAAAATCATCCTTCCCCACTTGTTAAGACGATTACGATCTTAGACAATATGTAAATATTTCAGAGCAAATTTAAAATACATTATTCGTATATTTTATGAATGATATTCAAATTCATCTATGACAATCGAATTTGGATAAATGGATTGTATGTAAAGTAGGAAAATTCATTCACTTTTAATAAAATTCTAAAAGGTAAATAGTGTATTATTTATAAACGTTTTAACTGATTAACCTCTGGAGGTTTTGTCGTTTTCGCCTGAAATTCGAGTAGGAAACACAATTTGGGGGTTATTTCTGAATGCATCCTAATAAATCGACTTCCAAGAGATTTCTGGTTAGCCTAAGGCCTAGTTGTTTTAGAAACATCGTTTTTCATTGGCTATTTTGCTCGCGCATGATCAGAAGGGTAAAAGTTAGAGTTCTTTTTTTCTCTTAACGGACCCATCACACTCTTTATTCCAAATGCCCATCTTATCCTACTTTTTGGAAAGGTTTGCCTGTCTGTGTGCAGTTCAGACCGGTCTACCTTAGGGCTGAGGCCAAAAAGTCTAAAATCCGGACACAAAATCGGATCGACCAACGGCGAATTTTTGGTGGAAAAAAATCGGGTCCAAAAAATTAAGTTTTTCCTCTCTGTATTTTGTAGTGCAACTAGAACGTTCAGATTATTTGGTATCATTGTAGAGCTACATCTGTCTACCTTTCTATAATACCACCCACTTTAGTGTATCTTACATGACCTTGACGCTACAGAGCTCGGAAATAGGCTACTACCTCCTGACGCGTAAACGAGGCGCCAGGGGTTAATGAGTTAAATATCGAACTAGACAATTTTTTCAGTTTCAAAATTCCATCATGTCCTCATAACAAGGTTGAATTGAACAGAATTGCATATAAATTTCTGATAGCCACGGTTCAATAATTTATAACATTTTCTGCAACTCAATACACAAATGTCAACCTGTTTCAAATTTGCTACATAGAGGCAGTATTAGGGATGTTTGATGAACCAAATATTGTTTTAACTCTGATATTTGTCTGTTACGTTTGGACTTCTTTGTCTTCCTCTTTAGGTTTGTCTCTCTCGTGAATGTTGTACATGTCGTGTTTTCTTTGAAGATTCTTTACGCTATTTAAACTTATGTCCTTCAATTTTCCTCTACTTTTTATTTTGGGCTGCATCCTCTGTTAGATTATTAATCAATCCATATTCACTCATTCTCTGAGAACAAACAATAAAATTATATAATCAGATAATTATTCAAATCCACAGTCCTGTATTCCTCGTTGCATAGCGAGTATTCTGCATGACTTCAACGTGAGCAACAAGGAAGTGGATACAGACGCCAGTATATATATATATATATATATATATATATATATATATATATATATATATATATATATATATATATATATATATATATATATATATATATATATATATATATACATATATATACCTATTTGCAACTTCGCTTTGTGCTAGCTTAGAGATGTCGTATTTATTCTAATTCTTTAATTGTGTAAATCAGAACATGTAAGATATTCTCTGGTAGACATTAATTTATTGATTTAGCAATGGAAGTTTTAATATCATGAGTATCTAAATTAACGAGCTACTGACGTCTTTATAGGTCACTGTGCTCCAATCAAACGACGACGAAGTAGAGATCTTAACCTTCCCTTCATGGGTTGAGTATTTATTTTATTTAGTTATTTGCTTTTTAATTTTTGAGGAGTGCTGGTTTTTAAAGTAAGATGATCTCTGACAGTGCAAGGAATTATATAATTTAAGAAATGTAATGACGAGTAGGGTGTTGATTCTTGAACTATTATATTTTGTCTCGTTGGGGCGCGTATAGTGTTAATTTGTGAATATGTAAATAATCGAGCTGGAGGCCTGGTCTTAAATGAACATTATCTACATACTTGTGTGCATCTACAGAAAGGCATAGAAAAAAGAAACATTTATACACTGAGAGATATATAATTAAACATATACAGAGAGATCACTTCATATGTATATTGGTAGAGAGATAGGAAGGCAGGTTAATAGATACGATGCATATATAATGACTAGTGAGATGGATAGGACCGATCTACCTAGATATTAGTGCATACATCCAAACATCGTTGCCGTTAAAGCAACAGGACGATAATATTAATGTTCATAAGTCTGCATTTGTCAGACCTTGTCAGCTTAACAAAAGTAAAAAAGTTATGATGAATTTCTTCAATTCACGGAATGTATATATTTATCATCCTTTCTGCCGAAACAACAGATTCTTTTGATTATCAAGATTTTTCAAGAACAATGTTTCAAAAAAATCCGTTTTATTTTATTGGTTTAAATACTGTGTTTCCAAAACAAAATGACCACTCTATGAGTGTACTACTGGAGCTTGGAAACTAAATAAAACGGAGACTATTCCAATGGCACCGTTTATTAGAGATGCTGTTTTTCTTTTTCTATAATGGCTCACCAACATGTGACCTACCACCATCGCTACTATTATTAATTTTTACACGAAGTTGGCTCGAAATCATTGCCCAGCAAACAGCCTCAATCTGGCTTTTACTGGAATATTTATATTGATCCTTTTTCAAAATTACTAACGGTCGGAATACTTAAGGTTTACAAAACAAAACTGTCTCACCTCAATTTTCAAACTTAATCAGCTAATAAATTTGACTCCCCACATGGCTATCCAAACTTTCTATACATGTATAAACAGCTGCCTCACCTTCTGACCATCTATCAGTTTTGTTTTCTTGATGACGGCTCGCTAAGCTAACTAGCATTTTCAAAAATAAAATTAGAGACTTTTCTAAATTACTGTTTTAATCATTTTGAGAAAAACATGATGCACTATGTGTTTATAGAATTATGATTCCTCCTTTAAAATTATTTGAATATAAAAGCTGGCCAACCATAGAAAGAATGTAGCAAATTTGTCTAGAAGCACATATTTTGAAATTAAGTAAAGGCTAGATTAGCAACTAAATGGAAAAAACTCAGTCGGTATAATCGTTGATTAAAACTCGGTATCCGTATAAAATATATTTCATACATAATTTAATACCACCTTATAGCTAGATGCATATAAACAAAATAAAATCAAATAGCACTACACAATAAATTTCAAAACAAATCTATCTATCTATCTATCTATCTATCTATCTATCTATCTATCTATCTATCTATCTATCTGTTTGTTAATACTCCATGAAGGAGCCCAAACGCTGCAATTTGTGAGCGAAGATTCTTTGATAGGTGCCATAGACACACAAAACACACAGGATTAAATAATCGACCATGATCACAACTTGTTGTGCATATATACAGATGCTTCTGACTTTCTCAATAAAATATATATTGGGTATAATTTTTGCTAACGTTTTTGCTAGTGTTACGTAAAATTACATTAAGTTTCCATCTTGAGAAAGCTTAATTAAAGGTGATGATAGCTGTTTTTGTTCCAATTTTGGAAGTTTACTTTGTAATAATGATGCCATCGGTAGCAACACATTTTCTATTAAAATAATGGAAATAATTTTGGTTTCTGAATTATGCGGTGATGTGTTTTCGTGTTCTTCATGTAATAGCTAGAATATTTATTTCATAATTTTTTTTCAGTTGCTTGTTGTTCAGTGCTACTTGTTGCTTTCAAAATTTGTTGGTACTATGTCTTTTTTCAGAATGTATGTAAAAGGTAGGCTATAAATTTCACAATACTTCTTGAAATACTTTTTTCACTAATGTTATAATGCTAAGCTTTCATAAGGTTTATGCTTTTTGATGGTTCCAAAGGTTTAAAAGAATCATCATATCTTTAACAAAATATGTATTTTACCATTCGTTCTTTAAGTTACTAATATTTCTCAAATATTTGATAAAGAAGTAATCAAAGTGATTTTTAATACTTTAGAAATTTTGGTGAGTCAATGTTTAATAGAAAAATAACAATTGGCGATGATCATATGGTCAACCATGTTTATTTGAACAAATAAAATGGTGAATGGTCATGTAGAGGTGAGGCTGGTATTTTCAGTTGAAGAAATTTGAAAATGAAATCGAGCGATCTCTTTTACAAGAATATAAAAAAAAGTATTTACAACCCTATAAACGAGTGCTTTTGAAAAAGAAACAATTAATTTGGTAAACTAGGTTTTTCTACAATTTTGAAAACCAGTTGAGGTGATTAGCCGTGCGAAGCTAATAGTCAACAATTTTTTAAAACACAAAATAAAAATGGGGGATAGTCATACGTTGATCAGCCAACTTTCAATAACCATTTCATGGTGGTTAAACATAATGTCTCAGTCAAGAACTATTTTTTAAAACTGACCTGTATCTCGTGCTGTAACATAATAATGATCACAATGTATCTGCTAGAAGTCGATAGAGTATGGAACATTCAAAAATAAATATAAAACTATCAGTATATGCAGTTTTAGCATGTTGTACATCAGATTGGAGAAACATGACATCAACATGTTATAGTTTGAACATCTTCGGGAAAGAAGTTTGCGTTTAAAATTGCAAATTCACCATTTGTACATTTTGTTTTCCGAATGTCTCTGTTATTTGGTAATAAGATATTAAGTATACATTTAGTTATAGTTGTGCATCAAAATAAAATTACTGTCGATTTTTCGTTACACTCTACCACAGTTACAGTGTACAGCCACAGCAATATCTTGAAACAACCAAGATGACCTTAGTTCGTGTGGTAGATTTACGTCTAAGCATCCAGCATTATTGAAAGTGAGAACTTTCACATTGCTGTACACAGGACTGCAGGTATAATATCCAAACATGCAAGTTGTGTTCAGACAAGTGACCTCTCTCAGATAACGTGGATAATATTGCTCGCCAAGTTCTCGCCATGTATATTCTTGGCCACAGATCCAGTTTTCCCCAGTGTTCAGCAGCAGTGAGGTTCTCTGTATGTTCGTTTGGCTATTCACGCCTAGACTTCCGGCAGAGAGTGAGTCTGAACATACTTTTACACTAGCAGCATAGGAAAGTTTAAGCAGTACAATGAGGACACAGATCTGAAAGTAAAATGAGGTTAAATAAAATTAATTAAAGTTTCCTTTTGAAAAGGAATGGCTTCTACCAGATTTAAATGCCAGGACATAGTGAAAAATTGGCAAGACCAATAACTGCGAGTAGAATTTCCTTCATGACTGAATATAAAGTCCTATTGACGAAGCACCTAAACTATAATCGAAACGAGATTATTGGTGATATTTAAGCTCGAAGTGGGTCATTATCAAGATGACGCACAATATGTCCTTAGAAACGGATACAGAGGAAGGGTGGTAGGGTGATGGAGAGCGGTGTTGAATATTTTTATAATTTGAACCCATGCGAAAACAATATCATGTACCCGATATGGAGATAGGGACAAATTTCAAACTATGTATATATATATATATATATATATATATATATATATATATATATATATATATATATATATATATATATATATATATATATATATATATATATGAGGGTCATTATTGTTTTAATTCAGTTAAATGTTTTCCACAAAGGAACATGTATGTGGATACTTTCTGCACTCAAACACACAAAGAAACTAATTATATTTCCTTATTACAAAATCAAAATAGGTAAATAAATTGTGATTAATGGATATTAATTTAGAAACAAGATGAACACATAAAATATGGTGTATGCATTACGTTTGGCAAATGTTTCTTGTTTTTATTACCACACTTTAATATTGATTTAAATCTAAACACAGTTTGATTTTCTCTCATTATTTTTGTTCATAATTCATTCCTTCAAGTTTTACATTATTTAAAGTTATTTCAAGCACAACTAATTTGTATACTTAATAAAAAGCCTAAATGCATTAATGCAAGTTGCTGGGGGCTTTTGTGTTTGCAGACTGTCTATTTAAGGTTGTTTTCTGCACATTCCAAATTCGTTTCTTCCTAATACAAGTCCGACTATTGCAATTTGGATTGTCAAGTGATAGTACCACTAGTGAATGAAAAACCATTATGTAGAACGAACCTTGTTTACTATAGGTAATGTCGTTGGATAAGTGGCTTTTATAAATAGTAAAATACCAACAAAAGTCTGATCTCTTTCTTTGGTTAACTGGGTTTTGCTAGCTTCTATACAAGATCATTCTGCATTCTTTTGTCACATGGAATTTAGAAAATGTATGATTGTTCGGATATAATGCATTTGCACTACGATAAAATTGTATTTGTTTTGATGTTTTCTTTTATTGGTTGGCTTTTGGTATAAGCTCAAACAATAATATATTCTAATGTTGTGTAATATTTAACCTGTGACTTTAGTCATTATTTTATATTATCTCGTTATATAATAATATTCATCTTCCTTTCCACAACATTCATTATTATATATCTTTCTTTGAATAAAACACAATAAACCTAGATGGTGCTCCTATTTCTAAAGCAAGCTGTTAATTATAACGTAACTGCCATACTGTTTTTCTGTATCTGATGTACTAGTAATCAATTTCTTGTTGTTTTGTTAATATTTGATACCATTTGAAAAATCTGCTATATTTACTTCTTTTTTATATTCTGATATGTATTAAGTTCTTCTTGTAGCATAATACAGAACGGCTTACAATTAAATTCTCAGGATTCAAAACACATCGTAAAGCTCTCTCATGACATTAATTTGAATATTGCTTAGGAATACTTGTTTTAAGTTAGCGTGCTCAAATGTCATGTTGTTGTGAATTCGATTATTAATTCTACTGCTTTAAAAAATATACATCTTGGAAGTTGTTCGTTAGCATTTGTTGTCACTTGCCATTTTTGTGAAACATTGCATTATAGTGTTGTCAGTATACATGCATTTGCTCAATGAATAAGATTTTGGTATGTCCGTGTGCCAATTGTGAACTATATTGGTTTCATATTTTGGCACCCACAATGAGATATCTTTAATTTAAAATTTTTCATTATCAGTAACATCGGCATTACCTTTGAAAATAATGGCATGGTTCTGTGAAGTTTCTAATACTAATGCATGTTTAACAGCTCTTGTTATTGTGTCCTATCTCTAAAAACAAAACTAAAAACAGTGGTTAGCGGTACAGTTACATTTGTTTATTTGTCATCTGTTGTTAGATATTGTCCCTTTACAAAAACGGTGATGCAATAACAGGCTTTCTTATATCTTATAGTCACGTTTATAGCATTTCTGAATATGTCGGAGGAATCAGCGTTATTAACAGCTGAATAGGTCTCTAATAAGATAATTAATACTGTGTTCTGGATTCGTTGTAATTTTTCCCTGTTTATTAATAATTGCACAAGTAATCTTATTTCAATATCACCCATGTATTTTATTTGTTAAAAAAAAAAAACTTAACTAATTTACCTATTTCATAATAAATTGTTTATATTTCATTAATTTATTTCCGATTCTTTTAAATTATTTATATAGATATGCATACTTTGCGGGTAATGTTTTATCAGATTACAAGAAAATTTAAATTGCTTACATTCCCTATTCCTATATGCATTGTTTGTATCATATTATTAGATGTAGGAGTATATTTTAAATTAATTAACTTTCCTTTTTGCTTGGGGCATTGTATCTATTTTGGTAAATGAAATCTCAGGTATTTTCAGGATAGTTAGAACTGATATTTCTCTTGGTATTTCTATGAAATGTTAACTATTCAAATTTAGAGCTGTTACATCATCTATTTCGCAAATAGTTAATGTTAATTTTTATCCATGTAATTTTAATTGTTTGGATGTTTTTTTTCATTTTGCTATACAATATACTTCAATATTGTATGGAATTTAAATAAGGTATGTTTTTGAAACTATTAATAGAAATATGAACTATATATTATGAAAAATGATAGCTCGTTATTTTCAGGAAAAAAATATTACCGTTATTGTCTAACAAATGGTATGGTTCATTTGTATTTTATAACTATATACTATATTGAGGAGATCTTGTAGACAAAGAAGCGCTCTCTAACAGATATTTGCTTTAAAAATGTTGTCCATCTGTTGAAAAATATAGTCAGATAAGCGCGTTGCAAAAATTTACCTGAAAAAAGAATGAGTGTGCAAATGATAATATTTTATACACTCGAGTAACGATAACTAACCTGAATTGTGATAAGGAAATATGCAACGAATACAATAATGCTAGACTATAAATGCATCAAAATGTAGTGATAAAAACAAACACATAGACAACTTTATCACAATATAGGACTGAAAGATCATAAGTTGTTTTTAAAGGTTATTCTATAAAGCATGTACTGACGTTATAAGGCTAAAGTGGTTTTGAAACAAATATTTCTTACCGTAATATATATATATATATATATATATATATATATATATATATATATATATATATATATATATATATATATATATATATATATATATTAACAGCCTTTCGCAATGTATGATACAAAACAAAATCTGACAATATTCATATTTGTGTGTGTTGTAATGATCAGACAGACTCTAACGTTTACAGACAATATCTAGTCATGACTCAAAACCAAAACATCTGGAAATGGTAACATGAAGCAAACTGGGTGCAATAAGTTTCTTTTCATAAGATGATTATACGTGTTGATTAGTTTGCTCCGTGTGTCAGTGTCAGATATGCATGGGATTCAAGCGTACAATCATTAATAGACATAATTACTTTTATAGAAGGTAAATACACAGTATTTTAAGACCGAGGAGGAAAAACACTAACAAAATACCCACAACAAAATGCGACATCAATTGCAGACATAAGGGAAGTCACAGATAAATGAATAGGAATAATGGCCAACAAGTTTATGTAGACGGATTTCTATACAGCAGGTATGTGCAATACATAAAAAATCTGCTGTCTTAACTAACAACAATATGTAATACACCTCAACAAAACAGAATTAACGAAAGTAGAGGCTTTAAACAGTCATGCTGTTTGAAAGGGCTTTTCATTTAGGTACTATTTTTGTGACGTTGTCAATTGCAGCATGTTTAAAACAATTGATAGTCTGCCACTTCTACATGATACACACTAATATTATTTACAGCGTCTCATTTCTAACGTTAATAGCATATCATTCTTCAGTGGTAGGTAGTCTAACAAGAAAAGAACATAGATGTCCTTGCGAACAAACATTAATTTACCTGTACGCAAGAAAATCAATGTACTTCTCCCAAAGATCAATTTTCGTTGGTTGTTTCCTGAAAATGGTCGTTTCCCCCAGAAGACGCACCATAGCACTGTGTTGTTTCACTTCCGCGATGGCTGCTGCGGAAACGGTCCGTTTGCATAATAATATTCACACCCAATGTTTTGAGCGAGTATTATTAGCATTTAAGCTTCCAGATTCGCTAATATAAAGCTAACTGTTTTGAAATGTCACGGGATAATAATGTTGAGTATAAATATGGTCAAGGACAAAAAAGTAAGAGATTTAATTTATTTACAACTTATGAGTACTTGCTGTAAACACACACACACACACACACACACACACACACACACACACAAAACTGTAGATTATCTGTACAAAGCATAAAACGCGATGATCTATTTTCACGTAGTAGACGAAAAATAAAATATTGTAGGAAATGTGTGAATGTAGGTGACATGGGGTTAGTTTGGATGAAGTTATTATATTTACCCGTAAATATCGTTCATGAAGTTTCAGCGGTAAACATCACATTTGACTTTTTGTGTTTTGGACGCTCAGAGTCAAATACGTTGCAAATACTTATAGGTTCCAGATCGCTCAAGTCTGGAAAATTCTGATAAGATATAATTTCTCAAGTAAGATGCACTACCAAGAACTTTCAGAGCAATGTTATGCAAGTATAGTTATGCAAGTCTACAGGATGAACACTTCACGAGTTTGCATTTATTTGCCTTTAAGCAACTCAATAAATGGACGAGTAAATTTTTCTTAACAAAACTTGCCGAACGCTGAGGTCGAATATCACATGGAAGGTTGATATTTATGCAAGGCAAATAAATCTGCTCAACTTTCATCTTCATACCAGAGATGCACTAAACAAATTATTGGAGAATGAAGCTCTAGATATTCGAAATATTGCTCATAATTTAACGATTAGAAGCTATATAGAACCCTATAAAACGTTGGGCTTAGTCGATTCTAACGTTAAGTTCATTTGATCCCAGGTACCAGAGAGATACACGGCAGGGTTATATCTACGAAGTTTAGAATTGGTTGTGTTTTATTCACACAAAAGCAGAGGTGGGTGCAGATTCGCATTTTTCCGGTAATTTAATGAGCAGGCAAAGTTTATTTTCCTTCTGATGGTGAACCATATAACCGACGTCCTCGTTATCTCAATGCATTTGATCATGGTCTGCGGTCTTAGATTTCATGGAAAGGAGTTTGTGCTCTTATAACACCATTTAAATGAGAAAGAACTCCCTTATACTAGACTATCCTCAAGCCCATGGTTGTTGTTTTATCACATTAAATGCATAACTTCCTAACGTTTCTTCACTAACAGTATCGAAAGCAACAGTTGTGAGCAATTGAAAATAAATAATATCTTTATTGTTTAATTATAAAGATACAGAAATAACACCAAAATCAAATTGCAGATATATATATACTGAATTCAATAATCTTACAGAAGTCAAAAAGAACTATTCACATATTCACATATACATTTGGTACCTAATAATTAATGCAGTTCAGAGGACACAAACAACTGAAGCAGGCTCATCGGTCAATACTTCCTTGTTTACTATTTGAACAATCTGTGAAAATTTTACCCAAGAGTATTGTTATTCAAATGGTAGAAAGCATTTTTACTTTGTGGCTAATGATTTATATATGATAGATTTTATTTCTTCTCTTTAAAGGCCTGTAGCAAATAAAACAATTAAGTAAATAAAAAACTACAGAAAAGTTTCGAGATTGATGCATTTGTATACAAAAGATCACAAAGGTGAATTTGAATTTGGAACGTCATTACATAGTTTTGTGAGAACAAAAAAAAAAATAAAAACAGCAAGTAAATAAACCGAACTCAAATAATAATAAATTCATTCAAAGAGGATAATATGAAATAAAGACTCGTTTTTATATCACGTACAGTATCTACGGTTATAGTTCTATCACTATGCAGTTTCAAACTGAAGCAAACTTTTGACATGATGTAGATACTTTACGGGAGACGACTATGGCGCACTGCCACCATAAATAACACAAATACAACGTTTAACATACCTTTGGTCTGGGTATACTTTTAAGTTGATGGTTCCTCATCCCGAACGCTATATTTGTTGGGTTTTGTATAAAACAAATGTTGTTTGGCTGTCTCAGGAACCAAAAGGTTTCTCTAGCGTTATACAGAAATCATTTCGGATCTAATCAGACATCTGGAAGTTTCACTTCGACTCCTATTATACGAATAGAACACCCACATGCTAATTATGTCCGAACAATATCTAAAAACTAGATGCGATACGAAACTGACAAAAAAGGAGATTTATAACCGTAGGCATAAGATTTATATATTAGAGATTCACTTTAATCTTTGATATATTTCTCTTTTGTTTCATTATTTCAACTTTCTTATTGCTACAATGTATTTAAGCCCAAAGTATTAATGAGTTTATGTGAACTAAATCTATCAATAAACAATATTTAACAAAATCATAGCAATACGTTTGGGTTTTGCTCTACCATTCATTTGTGCCGGTCTGTGAATACATTTTTTCTCGCGAGCCAAGGATGCAAAAGGATGCGTTTTGATAAACGTGACTAGAAACATGCTTTGGATCGCTTCTTCTCTTTTGGCTACTTTAATTATAA
>JAECUM010027089.1:0-53031 GCA_016617855.1 Megalonaias nervosa | reverse complement strand
ACCAGGATGTCTACCAAAATCATTAAATTTAATAGTCCTTTTGTCAGTTATTATTGAATAGCCTTGGGCAACTGATAATTTTCAGTATTAAATGACTCGATTCACCATGGATATTATCTGCAAACCAACAACAACAATTTATAATATTATGTAAGTGTTCACCAATGTGCTTTCTCATTCACAAATTACTAGATTAAACCGAACTATTATTGGTTGTGGTTATGGATGATTGTTTTCAAGTAAGCGCAATATGTCATCCCCAATAAGGTTATAACTGCTTGAGGAGTCGCCAAGCATTTGTTTGATAATGAGGGTCTCATTTATGCAGGTAACTATCCAAGACTAGACACATCTATTAAGCAATCACTTGTTTTACAACAGACACATTTTCAAGATCCCTACAGTTGTATTATACTAGGGTTGCAGTGGCATCTTGAGAGAGGGTTTGTGGGTTTCCCACAATTTGTTTACCCTGTGTGCCCTTTTTTCACCTCTTGTAGTTTATGGAAAATCTCAAAATCCCTTGGTGCACATCATATAAATGAATACATTTAAACAAATCAAGGAAGTTGCTCCTAAGGCAAAAAAAAATGTCTTTTCATATTGCACTGCTAGGATCCACAGTGAAAATTGGGGACAGTTGGCCAACTAGAAACTCACTTTTTTTTGCCTAATGGCTTCCAAGTCCTACATCACTTGTCATTCATCATCAGGGATAATGAATATGGATGATATGGGAGTGGACTGTTTTCCTTCTATGATGTATCATAGTCATAGTTGATACATATATCCACATGCAATTTCCAAAGCATCATTACTACCTGAACAGGTTTTGGTAATTGGTCAAAAACTGGTAATTTCTAGACAGAGATCTATTTTTGTTCAGAATCTGACATTTACAAATATCTGACATTTAAAAATATCAAGAGAGGTTTTTTAAGGTTTGATGGTTATAAAAAAGTACATGTACCTTTTGTGCTTTTTATGCCAGTTATTCATTATTTAAGAATTTAAGATCTGTGAGAGTATTTTTATTTTTCCCATGGAAATTGTGCGTTCCCCACATTTGGAGGTCAAAGGACAGTTTCCCTCGCCCATGTAATATTAGGTGTAACACTACATACTGAAATATCGAGTGTCAGGAATATTTATATATTTAAATCAGTAATGTATGATACATCGCCACTCATATATTGCAATGTACACAAAATACGGTATGATCTGTATGTACAATGAGTTCAGCAGCGAACAACATAGACATTGAACCTGCTGTTGCATAATTCACCAGCAGATCAGGGTCTGTCTTGTTTCTTCTTCTGATTACTCCAAGCAAACTGCATAGACCCAGGTCGGCAGACACATGTGATGGCAGATCTAAGTCAGTGCAGTTTGTGGTTGGACATATATATGAGTATATACAAGCTATGGATTTGTGACTTTTTTAATATTGTATCATTTTTCTTTTTCAATTTTGTTTACATAATATCACAGCTAATTTTCAAAATTTGTATAAATTTAGTCCAATTAAAGGAAGAGAAAGTGCTAAAATAGTATTAAAATTGTGATGACACATTATATATACATCATAAGTTGATTCGTTGTTTGGGTTTATATATATATAACACCATTGTTTTGCACCAATGTAATTGGTGGAGGAAGAACGGGGAAAACTCGTATGAAAGAACCACTGACCTACTGGAAGCTACTTGTAAGCTTTCACAGATACCCCTGTAGGCCGAGCTGAGAATAGAAACCATGGGGCAGAGGTGAGATGTCACTGATCTGTAAAGGCAAGACTTGTGTATCATGATACATCTCATATTGCAACACCATGACAGTACTAAATTATACAAGAAATATACCTTTGTTAAGCAGACACCTGCCTAATTAAGGGGTCGCCTCTTTTAGAAGAAGGTTTTCAAGTGAAGAACATGCAGAATCACAGATATCTGGTTTCAGGTATTGACAGCAAACTAATTAGGGTTTAATCTATATTTTGAGATAGTTTTGTGGAGTTTTATGGACTGTAAAACAGATTATTACTATCCTGGAGTCACTTATCTGTCCAAGAATGAGTTAGGTATAATCTTTTTTAAAGCCAGGTGTTAAATGTTTTAATCAGAGCTATAGTGCAAGGAAGAGTAATTGCATGGTTTCCCACAGACCACCCTCATGAATCATTTATACTGGAGTTTCAGCCTTAAAATATTCCTTGTTTTTAGTGCAAACAGGGTTTTCTCATCAGTCGGTATTTCTACCAATATGTGTTGGATTTGGATTTGTTCAAAACATCACCACTCATATCTTGTACCACAGTCTAACTTGCTTAAAGACTACCTCTGTTCAATTGCCGGTCTTGTACTGGTACAATTTTGGGGTGGGTGGGATGGGGTGGGTGTATCTTTAAGTTAATTTTAACTGCAAAAAAATGAACTTTCAGTGAAGAGACAAAAGAACATGTCTTTTAGGACATTTTTTCTTCCCTCTCAGTGTCAGGCTGATTATGGTTGTTTCACTGTACAAAAGAACATTGATTACCCAGCTACCGGTTATTCAGACTTATTATGTGGCCAATCATACACATTTGTGTGATATGGACTTACTCATCATATTGACTTAACATTCATAAACTTTTCTGTCATATGGACTTAACAATGATATGGTCTTGTCAGTATATGGAATTGTCAGTCACACAGACTTAAAAATGGCCTTCAGATGCCCAAGTACTGTGATCAGGACAACCAGTAATGTGGGTACAGTAGTCTACCAGTGAATCCAGATGACGAACATTTCACTGATAATCAATTATGTCCATACATTTGAAGTCCCCCCAGTGGGTCCAGATAACATTTGACTGGTTCAAATTAATGTTTAACTATGTCTGTTTTTGTATTTCTGGTGTCCTTCCAAATCTTATTGCATGAGATGGCAGAGAGGATTTTGTGTTTTCTTGAAGTAGGTTACTGCTTCCATTTCATATTTCATATCACTGAGTTACATTTTCAAAACGGGATTATCTCATTTAAACATTCCCTTCAATAGTGATGCTGACCAATGTCGAATGCTAATTTTGATCTGTAAATTATTACCAAATGCTATTTATGGAATAAAACAATCCCATCAGAAGTGATGCTGACCAGTGCTAATTCTGATTCACAGATTCTTATCAAATGCTATTTATGCAATAAAAGCATGACAAGCAATATCACAAATATGATATGTACATGAAAACAAATAGAAACCTACTGCAGACGGCATCGATCCAGATATTGTGTCACATAATAAACTTGCAGATCTGGGTCTCTGTACTCTATTGGAACTAATCATTAGAACAAACATCATAAACCATGATCTGCCACCACATAATGGAGTGGTAGATCATGATCTGTGTTGTTTGCAGTTGGGCATAAGTTATATATGAGTATAAACTGTAATTGTTCTGTTTTTTTTTCTTTTCCTTTACTAGGTGCGGTTTATCCAGAACATTACAGAATGGGCAGGGAAAAAGCCAGCCATGTATCATGGTCATTTTTCCTACATAGATTTCAGCAAGTAAGACTTTTATCATTTTACTGCAATCATCTGCATTTTGGAAGCTCACCCACCCACCCCCATCATTAGTGCAAGGGGCAAATAATGCTATGTATGTCCATCAGTTAGCCCATCACTTTCAACTTACTGTCCCCATTCTTTTTCAGCTGTATGGACTTATGTGTCAGTGTCCTCGTTGAATATCACATCTTCACACCAGAAGATTAGCATGCCCTTATATTTCACAATGGTGACTAATATGTTTAGTTATGCACTTGCTGGTCAGTCAGTTTTCTAGCCAGCAGAGTTAGGCTTGTGTTTGAGTACAATTCTCTCCAATCAAAATTTAGTAACTGTTACTTATATTTTGTGTGTTTTGGATTTTTAACATAGCTGTAACAATTTTGCAGTCATATCACTACAGTGTCAGCAGTGTGGCAATTTGTAGTGATGTCTAGCTCTGGGGCAGTCACATTATCCTGACACCAGGCCGATCAGTCCTAACACTAGCCTCTTAATGCTGAGCGCCAAGCGAGGCAGCTGCTAGTACCATTTTTATAAGTCTTTGGTATGACCCAACAGGGGTTGGAACCTGCGACCTCCCACATCTGAGGCAGGCACTCTAACCACTAGGCCACCGGATCGGTACAGACTTTGTTCTTCATTAACCTTCAGCTGGTTGTTTTCTGATTAAGTCATTTTGGCATGGAATTCTTGGTTTACTCAAACAATCAACATCATTTAATAAAAGCAATTATATATTTCAGATGGTATTTATAATTGGGAGATTTAAAATTTCATGTTTTTTCTCATTGTCTGCCTTTATACCATGCAGGAGATTTAAAATTTCATGTTTTTTCTCATTGTCTGCCTTTATACCGTGCAGGATTGCTGCCGTCTCCTAGTACAATGCATGTTAATGAGACTGAATTACTAACAAAAAAGAGACTTTATTGCTCAAGGAAGAAACTTTAAAATGCAAGATGCAAAAAACTTTTATTTGATGTCTTTTGCCTGGGTAATATAAAAACAATAGTTGTACTATTTTACCGATGCGATATAAAACAATGATATATTAAAATGAGAAGGAAAACAGCTGGTACATATTTGCAGTAAAATGATCCATATCAAATATATTAAAATGCCAACAGTAACAACAGTTTAAAGATCCAATTGCAGTATACACAGCATGCAGATACAGTAGAATCTGTTTTGAATGATCACCCCTTCTGCTAAAAAATAATGGTATCTCGAGACGTGTTAGTACTCTATCATCAGTTAATCAGTGCGTTGAGAATCTGGTCTCTTAAGAAGGGTGGTCTCATAGCATTGGTCTCTCGAGACAGGTTTTAATGTATACATTGTACAGGCTGTTCAGTCACTAGGGGTTTGAATACTGTGAAATTAGAGATAGTTTATTGTACAGGTTGTTCAATGTTAGGGGTCTTAATACTGTGACATCTGAGATTGTTTTGTTCAGATGTTAGGGCCTGAATCCTGTGAACTTAGAGATTGTGCCTTGTACATGCTGTTCACATGTTAGGGCCTGATTCCTGTGAACTTAGAGATTGTGCCTTGTACATGCTGTTCACATGTTAGGGCCTGATTCCTGTGAAATTAGAGATTGTTCCTTGTACTTGTTGTTCAGATGCTAGGGGCCTGAATACTGTGAAATTAGAGATTGTTTGTTCTACCTGATGTTCAGATGCTGGGAGCCTGAATACTGTGAAATTAGAGATTGTTTGTTGTACTTGATGTTCAGGTGCAGGGGGCCTGAATACTGTGAAATTAGAGATTCTTTGTTGTACCTGATGTTCAGATGCTGGGAGCCTGAATACTGTGAAATTAGAGATTGTTTGTTGTACCTGATGTTCAGATGCTGGGGGCCACAAAGAAAGCTTACTACACCTCATTATCTTTTACTCTTAATATTACGGTCACATTTTGCTGTATGAAATTACATTCAAGTAATTAGCTGCTTTCTTGCTAAGTATCTTTTATACTTTAGTTGCCATGCATCATACATACTTCAATTGCCATGCATCATACATACTTCACTTGCCATGCATCATACATACTTCAGTTGCCATACATCATACATACTTCATTTGCCATGCATCTTATATTCTACAGTTGCTATGTATCTTATACACTTCAGTTTCCATGCATCATATATACATATATACTAGTTGCCATGTATCTTATACACTTCACTTGCCATGTATCTTATATACTTCAGTTGCCATGCATTGTATATACTAGTTGCCATTTATCTTGACACTTTACTTGCCATGTATCAAATATACTAGTTGCCACATATCTTATACACTTCAGGTGCTATGTATCTTATATACTTCAGTTGCCATGTATATTGTATACAGTATACAAGATACATGGCAACTGAGTATATAAGATACATGGCAAATGTAGTATTACTACATTTGCCATGTCTCTTGCATACTTCAGTTACCATGTGTCTTGTATACCTCAGTTCCAATGCATCTTATATTCTGCAGTTGCCAAGTATCTTATACACTTCAGTTGCTATGTATCTTATATACTTCAGTTGCCATGCATCGTATATACTAGTTGCCATGTACCTTATACACTTCAGTTGCCATGTATTTTATACACTTCAATTGCCATGTATCTTATATACCTCAGTTGCTATGTATCTTATTCACTTCAGTTGCCATGCATCGTATATACTAGTTGCCATGTATCTTATACACTTCAGTTGCCATGTGTCTTATATACTTCAGTTGCAATGCATTGTATATACACCACTCCCTCCATAACTCGCGCCCAGATAACTCACGTACCCGCTTATAACGTGGTGTCCGGCATGGCTCCCGATTTTTTTTCCAAAGAAAATATATTTTAAAATGTGCTGAACGTGAAAAAAAATCACGATAAGAATTGGTAAATTGGTAAATTGAACCTTGATACATAGCTCATTTTATCATCGGAAATGGTGATTATTGCCCATAAAGATAGAATCCATATTGTGAAATTTGCAAGTTCTAATAAGATATCACATATTATGTTTGGGTTTTTTTTGAGAGAATTAACTGTCAATACACTGTAAATAAACAGTCTGGTGAAACAGTGATCAACGACAAATTCTGGTAAATGCTAACAGGTGGCAACAGAGAATGAAATAAACACCAATTAAATGTCTTGCTGTGTGAAATTCACGTTCTAATCCTTTAATTTCGCTTCAGTGTAAACACTATAATCGCAACATATTTTCTTCTATGAAAACATGAAAAGAGTCAATCGACCGTCACATCGAAACCCGTGAGTACTTCTGTGAGAACCTAATTACATGCCAGCTTTGTTTTGATCAACAACTTGGGGAAGTGTTTGTTGCATTAAAAAAAAATCAATTAAAACAGACCTGTGTTGTTTTATCACTTTGAATATGTCTTTTGTATCAAATCAAACAAGGGAAGTACAATTAAAAAAAATTCAAAGTCATGCCAATAGCAGCATAAGTTCTTGTGGTCATTACCGTTCTCAAAATTCATTTTATTTGACCAATCGAAAATGGTTTCACACTTTTATGTACTTAACATCATTAAAGTATATAATATCAGTAATGTATCCTAATCATTTGTAAATGTGACCATGGAGAGCAAAGGAAGTAAGCGAAAGGTGTACTCAGTGACTGAAAAGCTGTGCATCATAGATAGGGTTCATAATGGCGAAGCGAGATCCAACATTTGCAATGAACTAAAAAATTGCTGGGTCAACATTTAGAGGTTGGCTTAAGGGTAAGCAGAAACTTCAGGATTATTTACATGATGTTGATTCAGATGATAGGATCAAACGATAACGAGCATGGACTGCAAACGATACCGAATTAGATGATGATGTGTACGCATGGTTCACACAGCAACGTGAACAAGGTATTCCCATCTCTGGAACAATTTTCAAGGCCCAAGCAGAAAAAATGGCAAAAAGTATGGAGAATGAATCTCATTTTAGGGCAAGCAGTGAATGGCTTTGGAGATTCCAGCACCAACATAGAATTAAACAAAATTCATTGTCAGGAGAGATACGCTCAGCGAATCAGGAAGCTGCATGTAATTATCCATACCAGCTCAGAGAGATGACCATCCGTGAACAATACACAGAGGCAGCAGAGAAATCAAAGAGTAACACAAAAAAAATTAACAGATGTTTTCAAAACGTGAAGTGATATTTGTCAAACATGTCACAAACTGCAAGTATTATCGTGTTCTAATTTACATTGTTTTAAATTTGTAGACCCATTAAATTCATGTTGGTAATGGTTAACCCTTGTGAATTTATTTATTTTTTTCATTTTACTTCTACTGCAATCAAATCGACCTATAGTTCGATTGACATTGGGTTTTTTTAATGAGTGTCGATCTTTTGTAAAAAAAAAAGTCTACTTTGGATCAAACAATAAAACTAGAATTTATCCAATTCAACACAAAAATTAGTGACGTAGTACACAATGTGCGAAGTCGTACATGTGTTAAGCGAACGGAAACCATGTGGAATAATGTTTTGATGATCTCCTCAATATACTGTAAGTTATCCTGAAATTAATGTTACTCTGTGAGGAAAAAAGTAAACAAAGTACACCACTATGAAGAGATATTTATTCACAGTTAATCTTAGCACAATTATTAATTGAGTATTCAACACTAACATGCCAACCCACCCCACCCCCCTTTTGCCTATACATCGATCCCTTTGTTAGTTTTGTTGTTTGTTATAGGTCCCTCGATAACTCGTGCCCTCGCTTGTAACGAGGTCGATGTTTTTGGACCCTGTTGTGTGCGAGTTATCGAGGGAGTGGTGTACTAGTTGCCATGTATCTTATACACTTCAGTTGCTATGTATCTTGTAAACTACATTTACCATGCATCTGGATCTATTAAAATATAAAGTAGGAAGATTTGTTTTTCTTCAAAGAGAAATATATGAGATATTAAAAATTAATCATTCTTTAATTATGTCACTATTTTGAAACTAATAAAGCAATTGTAGATCATTAACATTGTGTTTGTAAGTTGAGACAATGCAAGATGTTTAATTGACTTGCTGCTTTATGACAGATCATAGACATATGGTTGCTGAAATTTAGTTGAGAGTCAGTATCCACTCTTAGCAGCTTCACTGTCCTCACTGGGTACTTCATGGTCATCATTGGACACAGAATCCCACTGAGTACTTCATGGTCATCATTGTGCACACAATCCACACGGAGTACTTCATGGTCATCATTGGACACAGAATCCCACTGAGTATTTCATGGTCATCATTGTGCACACAATCCACCATGAGTACTTCATGGTCATCATTGTGCAAATAATCTTCATTGACTACTTTAGAGTCTTCATTGTGCACACAGCCCTGACTGAGTACCTCATGGTCATCATTGTGCATACAATCCTTACTGAGTACTTCATGGTCATAACTGTATATACAATCCTTACTGTGTACTTCATGGTCATCATTGTGCATACAGTTCTTACTGTATACTTCATGGTTATCATTGTGCACACAATCTTCATTGACTACTTCATAGTCATCATTGTGCACACAGTCCTGACTGAGTAGTTAATGGTCATCATTGTGCACAGAGTCTTCATTGACTGCTTCATGGTCATCATTGTATAACTAAACAGATTTGCATCATTTTTGCCAAGAACAGGTGCTTCATATTTAAGTGGATTGGATTGCATATAATTGTATACTAATTTCAGTTAGAATGTTTTCATGTTGCAAGCAGGTTTTAGGTTCTTTTAGGGGTGTAAGAAATGGTGTTGTCATCAGGGAATAATACAGTGTTGTTAAAAAATTTTAGACACCTGTGCTATGAGCTTTTTCCATGGTATGAAATTGTTTGTTAAAATTGAAGACTCAAGTTTAATTCTCCCTTTTATTAATCCTTCGTCCATAATCAGGTTGACTGGACACTGCAAGGTGTCAGCAGAAAAGGTCTAGTACATAGCAGTGGAGCAAGCAGCTTCATTTCCTGTTTGAATAAGCACGAATCTTACATGTTGAATCATTACAGGTGAGGCTCAATTTATGCCATAGATGTGTTCCTTTGGTAATGGCATAAATCAAAAGTAATTCCCCCCCCCCCATAGACCTCTAAGTATCAAGTAATGATTATTTATTATTATTTCTCAGTTAATGATGAGATGCCCGTATGTAAGCTGCATGCGAGTCACACCACATGGCCCCAGCAAAGGCATAAAAACTATGAATATTGTACAGGTTAAATGTTTATTTAAATGATAAATGGCGTTAAAATGAATGCATGTAAGTGTATAGCAAGCATCGCATGTACTTAACACTTCTATATTGCTGGTGTACTGTATTTTGGCAAAGTCACTTACGTCAATAAAAATGGTTATTGCAATTAAAAGGACATCGGCTACATAGTAAGCAGAATGGTTGCTGCCACAAGAATGAAAATCAGTTGGTAAACTTTTTGATCCGGAATGTGACCAATAACTTGAAATAATTACATTGGATATCATTTTTTGAGCACAGCAGTGGCAACTTGTTACTGTGATGTCTACATCAGTGAGAGTAAACTTAAATTTCCTGTTGATCTTTTATTTGTTTGTATGTGCCATTCGATGTATTTGTGCAAAAATGAAGAAGAAAAGAAGCAAACAGAAGAAGAGCAAAGAGTAAAATGGCCATATTAGGGTGCAGCATTAGTTAGGATGTGAGTGTGGTATTTTCAAGTTTTGGAATGAATTTTCTTGGTGAATTCATTTAGTTCCTCAGTTTTGAGATGAGATAAAGTTGGGGTTTGTTTCCAGTCCCAAGATGTAGAGTAATTATGACAATGGACTGTTAAATCAATGAATTATTAGTTTGAAAGTAAAATATTTCAACAAAAAGGGCAATCCTGTAATAAAAAACTGGTGGTTAACTGAATATTTTATATAAATTTCAAGCTCCAGAGAATCTATGTGTGATCAAGGACCCACATATCAGTATATCAGACATCCCACAGTGATGCTCCTGGGTTTTATTTCCTACTCTGAGGGACTTAGACCTGGATCATTAGTTGGAAACCCCAATTAAACCATATGAAAATTCACTGGAGGTGAAACATCAAAGTTATATATGTAATTGCCATTACTGGCCCTTGGGTTCATCCCTACTCCCGAGGAACTTGGCCTTTGGGTTATAGCTTGAAATTTGTCAAGATACCCACTAT
Organism: Megalonaias nervosa; assembly: GCA_016617855.1. Taxonomy (NCBI): domain Eukaryota; kingdom Metazoa; phylum Mollusca; class Bivalvia; order Unionida; family Unionidae; genus Megalonaias; species Megalonaias nervosa. Next base: position 42,275 of record JAECUM010027089.1, on the reverse strand, counting down.
AAAACAATATATCATTACTGAGCATGAATAGACAAGTGCACATCCTGACTGGCATTTGCCCCTGGGGTAGCCCTTACCCTCAGGGATCTACCAAAGAGGCTTTAACATTAGGATGGCAGTCAAAAAGGGAGAATGTGGGGGTACCTTTTACAAACACTGGATTCTTGTTTATTTTTTTCTTTCAGACAAAAATGCTGCAGAGGCAAGACTAACCAGTTGTAACATTAGATGTGATATTCTTCAGGTCTTTGTTATCATAATTGTATTACATTTAATTTTTAATTTTAACCACAAACAACCCAAACTACTGCCACCCCCTTCACTCCAGTAAAGGTAATATATATGTAGCAGGTTTTTACAACCCAAGATTTTGTAATTTGCATGATAAGAAAAATTCAACAGGTACAGATTCTGTTTTTAAAAAAAAGTAGCTAGTATATCTTTGACAATAAATTTGGCTGATTTAAATTATACCACTTGGCTGTTTCGCAATACTCTCCAAACTCCATAATGCACTGGGCGGATCCAGGTATTTGCTTCTCTTTTAAAATCCCAGTAGTAAATGAAGACAAAGAACAGACCATTCAGCAGCCTTCACTGCGTCCTGTTAAGTGCACATTACAGCAATAAATTTAAAAAATGTTACCACTTAATGCTTACAGGTTTTTACCAAAGTTTATATTTTACCTTCTGTATTGGCTGTGTCTATGCATTTCAGTTTGTATTTGTGTTATGTAAAAGTTATTTGAAATGGAATAGATTGAAATCAATTAAATCATCACATAATGTTAGTGATTATGAACAGGCTTGTAAGTTCATAAGTGATGAATCATTTACTTTTGGGTTAGAGGTGATTGACTTTTTGCATGTGCATGGTTAATGTTACCATTAAACATCAGGTTAAAAATGCTGGCTTATTATAGTAATTTACTTTTTCTGCCACATTGCCATAATGAAATATATGGACATATTTGCTGAAATAATGCCATGATGAAATGAATGAACACATTTACTGAAATAATCCCATAATAAAATGTATTGACATATTTGCTGAAATAATGTCATAATACAGATGAAGTAGTTTTGCTGTGTATGTTTATTGTTGATACACCCTACTACATTTGTTCTTTGTAGAGTACTGTTTGTACATGGTACAGTGCAATTTGTATACTGTACAGTACTATTTAGACCAGGTACATTTTTTGTACCTGATAGAGTATTATTTGTACATGGTACAGTCTATTTGTGCATGGTACAGTACAATTTATATATTATTTAGTACAGTTTGTACATTGTTCAGTATTATTTATATATTAGACAGAACTATTTGTGCATGGTACAGTACTATTTGTACAAGGCAGAGTACTATTTGTGCATTATACAGTACTATTTGTACAAGGCAGAGTACTATTTGTGCATTGTACAGTACTATTTCACTTTATTTCTTCCGAGTCTTGCATGTACAGACATAGACACTGATGATGATCTTGAGCATCATCCACAAGAAAATGTGCAACAGACAGTATCAGTACAAACTGCAGAAAAGTGTACTTGTCAGTATCTGTATTAGGTTTGATTTTGTTTCATGATAGCTTGTTAAACATGGCAACGTTTTGGTTGACTAATCTAGGACCAGCAGGCTGCATATTCTTTACATGGGTAAACCAAAGTGGACATCATGGAGAATAGTCACTGTATTAAGTTTGCTACCCTCAATAAAATAAACAGAGTACTAGTAGTCACATAGTAATTTGACTACTGAGGTTTTAATCATCTGCTGCTGACCTTAGTTAAAAGAGTTTGTAGACTGAGTGAAATGATCCATCAAGTACAATTCTATAATATATTCATTAGTAATATAAATAAAATGTGGTAGTCCTTTTGTTTTCAAATAAATAAATGTTTAGTCATATTTATAAATTGTGTCTATTGGGAAATGTCTGGAATAGAATTTTCTCTATTAACTATGGAATCCTGTTAGGGCCAATAGTATTTCACCAGGCGATAGAGCGATGCGATGGAGAGATGGAGCGATGGTAATTTCATTGCTCCATCGCATCGCGTCATCGTGGCATGCACATGGGATGAGAATAAACCACAAATTATGCATCACTAGATTAACCGGAATATATATATTTACCGGAATAAATACAGGAATAAAAGTAATTACGGGAATATTATGTAATTAAAAATTAAACGGAGATTTTATCTCTTTTCAAACATATCTTGGCTTGTGTTAATGCAATGTAACAATTTTGTTTTGTAAACACTTCGGGTTTACTTTTAATTTTCATATTTTTGTTAATGCAGCGTGTGATTTTCCCGCAGAAGTCATCTTTCCCATAAAATGCACTAAAGGTCAGATTTTTAAGCAAGTCGTTAGACTGTACCTACTGCAACCAATATGTAATTTAAATTAATTATTGACTGCAAATACTTGAGTTGCAAGCAATACCCAATTTTGCTTAAAAATGCATAAAATTTAAATCTTAAATCTTCGTTTTATTATGGTATTACACAATTATTCTGGTAATTACTTTTCTTCCAGTATTTATTCCAGTAAATACCTTTATTCCAGTATTAATATTAGGAGATACCTTTATTACAGTTCATCTTGTCATCCCACATCACGCGACTTTTAGCTACTTTACAAAAAGGCAACCCTTAATGAATGGATAAGAAGCTTGATCAACAAATGCTATTCATACACGCAAATAATAATGACCATAAAGCTGAAAAGAATGTCGTTCTGAGGTAAATATACCTCTTCAATCTTGTTATGAATTAATAAACGTTTGATAGCGATTAAAGGCTTACTTGTAGATTAAAGATGCGCACACATGATTTTTCTATCGACATTATAATATTTTTGGTGTGGGTTATTAAATATTAAAGCTCTTGATTATCAGTAAAATTTCTCTTCATGACCATAAATGGAGATTACAATAATTTTATATTAAAGAGATGATTAGTTTACATTTTATTCCGAGGTTTTATATTCCTAAACATAGTGGGGAGGGGGGTAACATTTCAAGACTAGAGGGCAAACATCTATTAGTGACATATAAATGGGCTCTTAATTCACCAACTTTTTTTCCCACCTCGCATAAATAGTGACCATTTGCCGTCTGGCGTCTGTGCATCCGTCCACACTTTTGTTTTAGTTTTAAGTAATGTACAGTTATCAAACTTGGTGGATAGGTTCCTCTTTAACTAATACAGACTCGTGTTGATATTTGGTATACTTGGGCACAGAAGTCAGAAGTCAACCGGGCCTTGAAGGTGGATGGAGGGGAACTCGGATGATGGGACTTACTTTCCTTTCCTAATTTTGCAACAATTTTTCTATGTGTTTATGTAATGAGTTGAGTCCGCTGAGGTTATGAATATCAATTACACTTTTTAACAGTTATCGGCATTTCAAGTGGCACCTGCCGCGTCTTGGATTAAGAAGACGAGGAAACTTCAGAGCATCTAATGTCCAACGAGCACTTTGGGTAATCCTGAAGTCGTTGAGCAGCAAGGGGGGGGCCAGAACCCCCCCAAAATGGCGATCTAATTTTTAGGAAGCCCCTCATCAAGGTCCCGTTTTGCAAAGTGGGTGCTTAAAAAATGTTGTTTTAGCCAAGTAGTGTTGGCTCATTAAACTATCCAACGGCCAATGAGAGTACACTACCGATTTTTTGGGGCGGGGGGGAGGCCACCCAAAAAAATGGCGGTCAACAAATTTATCTGATCTAAAAAAATAGCAAAAGAAAGTGCCCGCGACCAGGTTGAATGATGTTGGATATCTGTTAAATCTTAGGTATTTCTTATATTTTTCATTTTCCATTGCAATTGTTGGATCGCTAAGTGTGAAAGAGGCTCTGTGGTTTGTTAATTTGTAATCAAGCACAAAATGCTCCATTATACGTTGAGCAACACAATTTAGTGAGCCTGTTTTCATCGGAGCAAGAGTATCTATGTCTGTTTCATTTAAACGATAAATTGCATAAACAACAGCGGACACTATTTATGCGTTATTATAATACGGTTTGTAGATTCAGGTGAAAATACCTGTTTTAGAATTTTTATTTATCGTGACGACATTGTTATGTCGACTTGATTCCTTGACAGGGTCTAGTTGATCACAAATAATCCAAGTCGGACCATCTTCGCTAATCTGTTCGACAATAAATTTTATTCTGAATATGTTGTTGTTGTTGTTTTAGGGTTTAACGCCATTTTTCAGCACAAGATAGACTATACATGGCGGCCATTATAAATGGTGGAGGATGAACCCGGGAATACCCCAGAAAGAACCACAGACCCACAAGAGGCTACTGGCAAGCTTTCTCACGTACCCACATTGACCAAACCCGAGACTCGAACTCACGCAGACAGAGGTGAGACGGCAGTGATCCATAATGGAGAGTGCTTTAGACCACTCGGCCACTCGAGGCGTCTTCTGAATATGTACTTGCTGTCATAAACAAGATTATTAATAATAGTAGCCGCTCCTTTGTCATTCATTGTGGAATTAATAAATATTCCCTCGCCATCTATCTTAAATGTTGAAAAACTATCATTGATAAATTCGTTCTTCGCCATTTTGATAAAATCATGCAACTGTAGTTGGAACGGTGGCTGTTTCTTATCGTTGGTTAATCTCGAACTTGGTGATGTACTCTGGTTCTGTCGCCGATAATCTTTTTCATTCTCGTTCAAACAGATTATCTCTACTCTTCTCTGGTTCGATTTTTGTAATCTCTCAATTTCACTCTAGGTTAATAAGGATTTTATCTCGTTCAGTAATTTTTCTTGTGCGATTTCTGACCTTGGGAAAGCTGGTTTTATTACACTAAAATACTCTTCTTGCATTTGTTTTGCAATAGTAGATTTAGTCATCTACACAATTAGGAAAAGTATTATCTTCAACTGGACTTTATCCAATAATATAATATGCATTAGGCAAAAAATACGCTCATGATCGGATCAGTAAGTGCTTGTGGAAAAAATTGTCATGGAGAATACTGTGGATATCATATGGCCAATGTTCGCCGTGGCAGTACTGGACCACAACCATGTCTGAATTGTGGAGTTAGGGTTAAAGGAAAGAACCAGTTATGTGTGTCTTGCGGCAGACGAAAATATTGTGCGCTTAAACGATATTACGAGAAACAAAATGCTTCTGATGACATCAGAATAAAATATGCACAGGATTATCTCGAGAAGTATTCCTTTGCTGAAAAATAATGTTATCTTAGAAGAAGAGAAATTTATATAAATGGAACAGATTGAGAAAGAGATTTGTCTTGATGAATTAAGATGTCATCTGATCTATGATAAATATGAAGCTTGCAGAGCCGGAGTTGTAAGACATTGTCGTATTAAAAAAACAATTGGTAAAGTCATCAATACATGAGTAGTGAGTGGGGGCATTATAGCGACAATGGGACATCCATGTTAAAAAAAGGGTCCCCGCACTATAGCGACAATTGGACATCCATGTTGAAAAAAAGGGTCCCCACACTATAGCGAGAAGGGGAATTTTAACATGGGTGGACCTATAGAGCGACAAAGGATTTGGCCTGTCTAGCGATAAGGGGAATTTAACAGGGGGTGACGTCACGGTACTGGACACTGGGGAAACAATGGCAACAATGTTGCAAGTGGCTGACCTCAATCAGACGGAACAGTGTGGCAAGGGGTTACGCGTTATTCTCACCCATGCGACAGAGAAATCTAGCTGTTTTGCTAACCTTACTTTTCTTATCTCACTCTAGTCATCTCAGACCAGTCGTCTCAGTCAAAGTGTCCACACCCTTAGAACTACTTTTATAAAAAGAAACCCATGTTGTCTTTTGCTGTGCTTGACGTTGTTGTTCTAAAATCAAACAACAACAACAACAAATATATAACAAAAACATAGTAACTTAAGGTCAATCCATCTTTGAGAATACACCATACCAAAACATTTCGAGAGAGACAAAGACACGCACACACACAATGAAGAGCTTTTCATATTACACTAGTGTGTTCCACACAGCATGGTCAGTTTTATTCTATATGCAGGCCTAGCTCAGTACATTTTCATGTCAGAGCCATTAAATGTAGCTAAAGCTACCTAACTAGTTTTAAATACTTCATGTGAAACAAATTATATACTGTTAGATTCATTTAATGAAGCTGACCTGAAAATTGACTGTGATACATATATGATAAAATTCTCAATGCCGTGTGAAATAAACTATCACAGAAAACACTGATCTATGCACATAGTCTAGAGACCTATACACTTCATATCCTCCCAACTATCTTAACAACTACAGAAAACTTAGTAACAGCCAGAAATGTGTTATGTCAAACATGCTTTATTCTAATTTTGTTAAGCATCTCCATGGTGCCCCAGTTGAATCAAAAAATATATGTACAATTTTTAATGACAAATAATGCACTTACCAGCCCGAAGGAATCATTTGTCCATCAACACATTAATCCATAAGCAAATTTTACTGTAGCACTTGCCATATTTTAAGACAGAAAAATAAATTTTCAAAGAATCCGTGAACTTGAAAGTTTAGCACATGGTTATCCGCTTGGGTCCATATTTGGAGGGTTTTTATACACAGGGGTAATTTTACAATCAATATTAATTACAACACAAGAATGTCGCAAACAGTTTCACCTCCTCCAAAGAAAAGAAGACTTATATGTGATAGTGTCACAGATCTCTAATTACCCATGAATAATCAAATGCAACATGTTACTCTTTGTTACAGCTTGTACTAAGTATAACTACAGTACAGCTGAGTACCCAGTATCGTTTCATTATTTACAATATAACTTTTCAAAAGGGGAACTGATGAAAATGAAACAGTTTCTTGTAATAAATATTAATTATTTATTGTTAATTTCATATATAATCCATATATTAAATGTCGTAATACCTCATTACTATGCGACGTTTTATGTTGTTATTTTTCTTTGCGCGTATAAACTGTGTACTTCGGATGCAACGGTCACACCACAGCCCTTATTAACATATTTGCATTCATGAACCGCATGTAGACATTTGGACGTGAACTATATTACACTAGTGAAGAGAGAAAACTACTGGGTGAGAAAAATAATCTACGTTTTAGTTTGAGCCGAGACAAGGAAATCCAAGTTGCGGGGTTACATTATATGTCTCCCCACGAGGCTTACCTCGTGGGGAGACATATAATGTAACCCCGCGACTGGGATTTTCATCGTCTCGGTTCAAGCTCCAACATAGATTCTATAGCTCTAGGGACAAATAGAGACAGACATAGAGACAGGGTTAGAGACAGGGTTAGAGACATAGACAGAGACATAGATATATTGCACATACATAGATTGATGAACATAAATCTATCCAATAGAAAAAATACTAAAAATAATTTTAGACAAGAGAGAAATTATATCTTTTCGATGCAGTGGAGTGGCCCTGGAAAGGGCCTTTGGCTTCTTCTTCTTCTTCTTCTTCTTCTTTCACCGTCTCTTCACTTTCTCTATTATTCCTTTCTTCTTCTTCTTCTTCTTCTTTTCATCCTCTAGTTTGCAATCTGGATGTACCATGGCTCTGAACTTTTCCTGTACCTTTATCCAATTTTCATTCATTTTCTCAAAGTCCACATATGTTCTTTCTCTTTTCTCTCCTTATCCCAGGTACCTTTTATCTGCTTCACCTCCTTTTCCATCACCTTTCTAAGCATTTGTTCTATTTTATTTAGTTGGTCTAATCCCCACTTCACAAAAGACCAATCTGTTAAATTCTGTATTTCTTCTAAAAAGTAGAAGTACCTTACTTTTTTCACACCATCAAGAGCTGCCTTCAGTTTTCCCATTTTAACATACTCCAACTTAAAAAATCCTATCAATTTCTCCACTTCCTCCTCTATCACATCTTTTACCAGATCTCTGGCCAGTTTGAGACTCGTCACTTGACTTGTCATGAAGTCTAGGGTAACTGGATACCTCCATTCAGCTGCAATCCTTTCTAACACATACGCTGCATCCATCATCCAATACCAACCGTCTTTTAAGTCATTCACTAAATTCATGTTTAATTCTGTTGACTGGTCAGCTAGGGTAGCCAGAGGTAGCTTAGCTTTGTTGGATTTAGGTCACATTCGCCCGTTGGGCATGCGCCACCGGTTAATGCCCCCACGGGGGGGCTGATTGATTTTTTCGAGAGGGACGGAATAGTGCCGCATCTCCCGACGCTTTAATGCACACACAGCGCGAGTGGGAATAGATCCACACACTCTCACTCACACAGCTGGTTCAAAATGTCCGGCAAGGCAAGATGGGTGGACGGGAGGAAGAAAGGAAAGTAAGTACCGTCATCTCAAGTACCCCTCCATCCACCTTCAAGGCCCGGTTGACTTCTGACTTCTGTGCCCAAGTATACCAAATATCAACACGAGTCTGTATTACTTAAAGAGGAACTTATCCACCAAGTTTTATAACTGTCATTACTTAAAACTAAAGTTACCCTGCGGAAACAAAAGTGTGGACGGATGGACAGACGCAATACGGCAAACAGTCACTATTTATGCGAGCTGGGAAAAAAAGTTGGTGAATTAAGAGCCCATTTATATGTCACTAAATAGATGTTTGTCCTCTTGTCTTGAAATGTTACCCTCCTCCCCATTAAGTTTAGGAATATAAAACCTCGGAAAAAATGTAAGCTAATCATCTGTTTAATATAAAATTATTGTAATCTCCATTTATGGTCACGAAGAGAAATTCTACTGATAATCAAGAGCTTTAATATTTAATAACCCACACCAAAAATATTATGATGTCTATAGAAAAATCATGTGTGCGCATCTTTAATTTACAAGTAAGCCTTTAATCGCTATCAAACGTTTATTAATTCATAACAAGATTGAAGAGGTATATTTACCTCAGAACAACATTCTTTTCAGCTTTACAGTCATTATTATTTGCTTGTATGAATAGCTATTGTTGATCAAGCTTCTTATCCATTCATTAATGGTCGCCTTTTTGTAAAGTAACTAAAAGTCGCGTGATGTGGGATGACCGTAATAAATGTACCTCCCAATATTAATACCGGAATAAAGGTATTTACTGGAATAAATACCAGAAGAAAAATAATTACCGGAATAATTGTGTAATACCATAATAAAACGAAGATTTAAGATTTAAATTTTATGCATTTTTAAGCGAAATTCAGTAGTGCTTGCAACTCAAGTTTTTGCAGTCAATATTTAATTTAAGTTACATATTGGTTGCAGTAGGTACAGTCTAACGACTTGCTTAAAAATCTGATATTTAGTGCAATTTATGGGAAAGATGACTTCTGTGGGAAAATCACACGCTACATTAACAAAAATATGGAAATTAAAAGTAAACCCGATGTGTTCACAAAACAAAATTGTTACATTGCATTAACACAAGTAAGCCAAGATCTGTTTGAAAAGAGGTACAATCTCCGTTTAATTTTTAATTACACAACATTCCCGTAATTACTTTTATTCCTGCATTTATTCCAGTAAATATATATATTCCAGTTAATCTAGTGACGCATAATTTGTGGTTTATTCTCATCCCGTGTGCATGCCGCAATGATGCGATGAAGCGATGGAGCAATGAAATTACCATCGCTCCATCGCATCGCTTCATCACTCCATCGCATCGCTCCATCGCCCGGTGAAATACTACACGATGGAGCGATGGAACGATTGGCCCTAACAGGATTCCATAATTAACAACATCTGTATGTGATATTTTCTATAGCGATGCTAAAAGGTGGGGGGAGGGGGGGCAGATAGGGTGTTTGCCTGGGCATCAGAGGCCTTGGGGTGCGAAAAACAGCTGGTAAAAAATTTAATTGCAGGAAAGTCATTAGCAGGGCCATCATCATCACACTGGGCACAATTTACCCTTAGTATGCCACTGGATATTTTGTTACATTTATTTGAGTTCATGATATTTGAAGTTGAATACACAAGTACAGTGACTGCAGTTTTATTATTATGATGTTCTAACTAAATCAATTGCTGACTTTCAAATCAAATGTTATACTAAGCCTTAAAAATTTAAAATTATTATTTACATGTCAGTTTAAACCCAACTTTCTGAATAATTGTAAACATATTTTTTTAAAGATATCTACTTACTTAATGAAGATGTCTTGTTCATTATAACTCTTATTCATATTTTTAAGGTGTGTTTTTTTCATTTGTGAAAAAAGTCACATTGTTTTCTGCATTATAGAAAAAAAGTTGGTAAACAAATAGCTTAGATTTTTTAAAAAATTCAAATTATATATAAATCTCAAGAATGAATAATATTTTTTTTCCCAAAACATAGCCTGCATCGTTAGATTTCACTGCAAGCACGGCCTGGGTGGCTGAGTGGTCTAAGGTGCTTACCTTTACACACATCTGCCAACCCATATGATTTGACCATAAGTCTTACAGAAATAACCCTTAAAATATGGATTTATGGAATATTAGCAAAAATTAAGAAAATACAGTTTTTGTGATAAAATCCTGATACTCGGGCTTGTCTGTGTTTGATTTGGATGTGGGTTTTCAAATTAGATTCAGTGGATTTTATAGAGGAACCAGACTAACTTTACAGGAGTACCTCAGACGCTTTGAACTGCACATAGTTTTTAAAAGAAAACATCTGCATGATCAATATGTTGCTTATAGAATTTTGTTCAAGTGTTTGAGATGAAAGGGTCAGTAAGCCTCTTCAAAAGTTTAAACAGCACCAAAGAATGAATTGGAATATATCATATTATTGGGGAGAAAAAAAGCTGGAAGGGCAACTGTTATGTTTATTAGACATTATGGGTTGCTTCGGGTATGTCTCATGGTGGGAGAGGTGATTGCCATAGCCATCAATGGAGAAAAAAATAAACTAAATAGGATTATGTCAAGATTGGAACTAAACTTCTTAAATGCATGTCTTCCAACTTTATAATAGCGGTATTTAATATTTTGTTACACCATACTGAAAGTTGGTCCAGCTTATGGAAAAATATTGACTGCCTTGCTGAGAAGGTCTTGTTAGGGTTGGCAGGTCTACTTTACACATCACTGACGCATAGGACCAGGTCTTAAGCTTGGTCAATATGGGTATGTGAGAATGCTTACAAGTAGCTTCCCATGGGTGGATGCTTTTTTCCTGTGGTTTTTACAGGTTCTTCCTCCACCAAGTATACTTGCTGCCATGTATAGTCTGTCATGTGCTGAAAAATGGCATTAAACCCACAACAACAACAGCAAACCACGATGGCTTAAAATATCAGATCATGACCAGATTTGTGTATGCCTGCCAATGTATAAGGTTGCTTTCTGCATAATACTGTTATACACCTTTGTATTTGTACACCATCTACAGCAGGCAACCTGGTTTTATCTGCTTATTTACATCATAGGGTGTGGTCTTAAACTCACTTATCTGGCCTGCACCCTCAAGGAAGTTACACATGCCTGATCTTCCATTACCAAACCTTGCGCGTGTTTTCTCCCTTATGTAAGGAAGAACCCTGTTGAGATGGTGCTTTAAAAAAACCTCAAGGGTCAAGGTTATTGTGACTGAAAGAAAAAAAATGGTTTCCATTATCTACAGCTACCAATGTTTGTGGATGGCTTAAATGTGGGATGGGGAAGAAACCTTAAAACTTGGAGTTGAAAGGTCAAAGGAAAAGTTCACTGTGGCTAAAAAAACAAAATGGTTACCACCAATAGCATCATCTCTATATTATATACCTCAGCCAAATTTTATGAATGAATTGCATTAGGGGTGAGGAAAAAGCCTAGTGGATTTTGATTGAGAAACTATGCATGTGTGTTTTGGATTTTTAAGGTAGCTTTAACAATTTTGCAGTCATATCACTACGATGTCTGCAGTGTGGCAGTTCATTGTGATATCTAGCACTGGGGCATCATGGCACAGACATGTAGCATCATGCCCCACCCAATCACATTATCCTGACACCAGGCCAACCAGTCCTAACACTAACCTCTTAATGATGAGTGCCTGGCGAGGCAGCTGTTAGTACCATTTTAATAAGTCTTTGGTATGATTCAGTCAGGGTTCGAACCCATGACCTCCCACATATGAAGCGGATGTTTTAACCACTAGACCACCAGTGCAGTCGATTGCAAAAGTCATTGTTCTTGTGATGAAAGAAGAGATGTGGTTTAGCATTAGTTCTACACCTCAGATCATACCAGGTGGAAGGCTTGCACTTAGGATAAGGAAGAAACGTATATCTTTTGGGGTCAAAGGTCAAATGCCAAAGTCATTGTGACTAAAATACATACTGATTACAGTTTTTGTGGTCAGGTACCAAATTTTAATAAGATTGATATAAAACTATAGTTTTGAATACTTAATAATTTTTAATATAACACAAGAGAAGGATCTGAAGGGGCTATTTTTTTCTTCCATTAAATACTTTATTAGTGACTGACACAAAATGCCTGTATGTGCAACCAGTATGTTACCGGGTGCAGGTTTAAGTGTTATTCACAGTGGCAGTATTCAACAAACTTGTTCTTTTAATAAAGGCTGGTATAGTCATCTAATGCCTCAATGTTTGAGATTTTTGTATCCACAGGTGAATAATTCAGTTTTAAGCAGACATTATTCATTATATCTGAGTCAGCAATTTAATGCATTATGAACGTGATTCTCAAAATTTACATCAATTTGGATCATATGTGTAAACTTATCGAGGATATTTCCGATTACCAACAAACTGTTTCACAACTTTCTGAAAGCTAAATTTGGCTATCATGTCTTATCACAGCAGAGTTGCATTTGTGTCCAAAACACATGTACATAACTAAAATTCTTTTTAGATGATGCCCAGACATTACAAGGTAAAAAAATATGATTTTACCCAAACAGAGGTGGTGTCCTTAAACAGTATCTGAAGACAGAGTGAAAATATAGAAAATCTTACACAGAATACTGTTTAACCTTGTACACAAGTTATGGTTCCCTTATGAGATACAATGAATGCGTTAGATCTTTGATTCCAGGGAAACAGGCATATTATAATCCTTGCTTATAAGTGAATGTTTTGGAATCATTTAAATATTTATATATAACTTCATATTTACTTAATATTTCTTTAATTGTTGCATACATACAGTTGTTTATTTTCTTTTACTGTAAAATCATTTAAGCCATCCATTGCATATTCATACGTTATTTACATGTGATTTCACTGTTCTTCTGTCTTGTTTGCCTTGTAATATCTGGAAATCTTATTGAGGAAATAAAGAATGAATCAATGAATGAAAGCTAATCTTGTACAGAAATAGTACCTAATCTTGTACAAATTTACTAGCTAATCTTGAACAGATTTACAGCTAATCTTGTACAAAAATAGTAACTAACTTGTACAGATTTACAGTTAATCTTGTACACATTTACAGTTAATCTTGTACAGATTTACTGCTAATCTTAGGGGCCCCGAGTGGCCGACTGGTCTAAAGCGCTCACCATTACATATCACTGCCATCTCACTTCTGTCTGCATGGGTTCAAGTCTCGGGCTCGGCCAATGTGGTATGTGAGAAAGCTTGCCGGTAGCTTCTCATGGGTCGGTGGTTCTTTCCGGGCTTTTCCTGGCTTCTTCCTCCACCATTTATACTGGCTGCCATATATAGCCTATCTTGTGCTGAAAAATGGCATTAAACCTTATAACAACAACAACAACAGCTAATCTTGTACAGATTTACAGCTAATCTTGTACAGATTTACAGCTAATCTTGTATGGATTTACAGCTCATCTTGTACAGAAATACTACTAAAGACTGCCACCAAGCTTGAATCATACATTCATCCCATGGTCTGACTGATTGTAAATGATGCCACTCAGATATCTAGTATGGCTTATTTTCCTGAAAGGGATGGTCCTATCACTGTGGTACTTTTACTTTGAGACTTGTTGCGATGTCTACATGGTCCTAAATGAAATGGTACTGAACTGATAATCAACACGGCCACCACAGTAACCCTGTTGAAAATCTTGTTATTGCTACCCCTCCTTTTCATCAGAAAACCTTGTTCATGAAATGTGAATACATTCTCCCACAGTATCAATAAGACAAGGTATTTTAGCACACCTTGCATGCCTACGTACAGAATAGTCCAGAATGCCATATCAATGGACATGTGTCTAAACTTTGACCAGAGAAAATTTCTAATATTGCTAGTACTTTGCCAAATTGTGGTCTCCCTTCAACAAATATTATCTCGGTGTTGGGTGTATACCCTCAGAATTTTGTTTGACATAATAAAGACACTACAGGTTGTGCTTGATTTATACCATAGATGTGTTTCTGACATTATTACATAAATCCAGATTGCTGGTAATCAAAAATATCTGTGCTCACTCTATGAGCAGAGAGATGCATGTAGATGAGCTGCGCATGAGTCAGAGCAGATGGTGCCAGTGATGGTGTAAAAGTGAGCACAGTGGTGCAAATTGAATGTTATTTCTTTGTTGTTGTTGTTGTAGGGTTTAACGCCATTTTTCAGCACAAGATAGGCTATACATGGCGGCCAGTATTAATGGTGGAGGAAGAACCTGGAAAAACCCCGGAAAGAACCACCGACCCTCGAGAAGCTACTGGCAAGCTTTTTCACATACCCACATAGGCCTAATCCGAGACTCGAACCCACGCAGACAGAGGTGAGATGGTAGTGATCCGTAACAGATAGCGCTTTAGACCACTCAGCCACTCGGGGCCCTTATTTCTTTGTTAGAATATGGCAATAAATGAAAGCATGTAAATCAAATTGGCATATAGCAAGCATCACCTGTACATCAAAAATAGACACCTGATTAATGCTCATTTCTTGTCAAAACACTTGTAAAGTTTATTTCATTGTGTCCTCAGACATGTGTGTGAGCATGAGAATAAAGGTTAGTTGTTGTTGCTAGTGGCTTTATTACTTTTAATTAGAACCTGAGCTATTTTGTTATAAAGGCCTGATCTGTGGGACACACCACAAGATTGTTAACTAGCCATGGAGTGAGGGGTCATTATTACAGTGTCTTTAGGAAAGTATCAACCCTGAGGCAGTTGTGGGTTATAGGGTTTTGACAAATCCAGTACATTAGCTTTCACTCTCTTTGTCTTGTGCTTTGTGGCTGTAGAGTATTTAAACAAATGAGAAAACAGGATTATTATGGTCAACCGGTGTCCAATATCCAGAAATAGCTAGCCAGTGGTCATTTGAGCTCATTTGTTGGTCTTGTCTGGCAGATATGAGGAATGTAGGATCTCTGATGCATACAGTGCTTGTGATTAGATAAGTAGATCCTGGGTAGTTTATTCTCTGTTGTATTCTGTAGACCTGAGTGTTCTTTGGCTTTTAACAAATTCATCCATTGGCCAAATATTACACAAATTCATCCATTGGCCAAATATTACATAAATTCATCCATTGGCCAAATATTACACAAATTCATCTATTACACAATAGTAAAGAAAACCTGAATGGCTCTAATCTTTGAGCTACCGTATATACTTGCTTATAAGTTGAGTCCAACAGCAAACTGCACAGACCCAGATCTGTTGCATAATGCATTGGCAGATCTGGGTCTTTGCAGTTTGTTAGGAGTAATCTGTAGAACAAACAACACAGACCCTGATCTGCAGGCACATTATGCTACAACAGATCAGGATCTATGTTGTTTGCTGTGTGACTCAACTTATAAGTGAGTATCTATGTTCTTACATAACAACAGGGCTTAAAAATTCCATTCATCCACTGGTGTACAAGTTGTGACTGAGGAAGGGCAAGTCCCCTTTTTTTTTCCAAGATACTTGTCCAGTTGGACAAGTGTAATTTTAAGCAGGTTATTCATCATGTAGATTACAGAATGAGGAAGAGTTCCAAGTCATATATTTCTGCATACCTTAAATGCTTACTTATAACTCACTTTTAATGGTGGGGGAATGGCACTTTTAACAAACCAACATGGATTACAAGTCCAACACTTCCAACCAAGCTAACAAAAGCTCCTTTATGATATATGATAATAATTTGGTTATTTTTTTTTTTTCTTAATTTCTCCTTAGTTTGCTTAGGCTTTAAGAACTAAAATATGGTATCACATTACTGAATACTGTTATGCACTATGATAGCAATCTTGATAAAACAGTTGCCTCAGTTATTGGTGGCCTCATTTAAAATGTAGGTCATTGTGGCCTCGCTTACAGTGTTAGTCATCTTTATGGCTCCCATGAACAGTGTACAGTTCTTCAGGTTCCTGAGACTGTTTATTTCATTTGTTTAATGGCACTTTTAGCATACTATCTATAGCATACAGATAAAATGGAAGATTAGTGCTTTTCCCAAGGGAAGACAAAGGCTGCAAGCCCAAGTCTGGGTGAGCATCAAACCCATTACCTTTGGATTAGGATTCTGATGATCTACCACTTGAGCTACCATGACCCCTTTCTCTTGAGAGAGAAATTATTTGGTTGGTGATGTTGAGAAATAACTATATCATTATCCATAAAATACAGTTGTTCATTTTAATCAAAATCAAATAAATTTGGAATTCTTTAGAAATCAAAGAATATATTATTAAATAAGCAAGTTAATCTTTTCTGTTTTAGGAATTATAATTTTCAAAGGTAAAGGATAAACTTGAGTACCAGCAAGAATACTTTGAAAGTTGGTCATTCTTCAAAAAATACAGTTGATGCAGATGCCAGAAGTGTCTGAACAGGATTTAGTTCACATCTGACATCCCATCTCTGTCCATGTGGGTTCAAGTCTTGGGCTTGGCCAATGTGGGTATGTGAAAAGCTTGCCAGTTTCTTCCCTTGGGTCGATGGTTTGTCTGTACTGGCCGCCAGGTATAGCCTGCCATGTGCTGAAAAACGGTGTTAAACCCATAACAATAATAAAATACATTTATTAGTATTAAGCTGTCTGTCCATTAAGATTTACAGTATATACTCGCTTATAAGTCGGATCCAAGTACAAACAATATAGACCCTCATCTGCCATCACATGTGCCAGCAGGTCATGATCTGCGTTATTTGTTTCTGCTGATTACTCCAAATAAACTACATAGACCATGATCTGCTAGTACATTGTATAGTGGCATATCTGGGTTGGTGCGGTTTCCAGTTTAACCAGACTTGTGAGTATATATGGTACTTTTGAAGCAGTCCTCATCTCTTGGTATTGAGCCTTCCCAGGTAGAGATTGATTTTGAAGGCAGCTGTTATCTCATAGGGCTTTCTTACTTCCTCTGTCTCTGTTTCAGTGAAAGGTTTAGCATGGCTATATGGACAGTTTGTTTTGGCAACAATATCACAATGCTGTTTAGTGTAAACATTTACTTCTCTGGAACTTTTCAATGATTTTACACTTTTAGATACAGAGGATTAATATAAACAATAAATTCAGGAAAACTTTTAATGTACCATACATACCAGAGAGACAGTTGAGTATAGTAACTTGTAGAAAGTTCAACCTCCCTGTATGGTGATATGTGTAATACAGCTTGAAACTTTTAGATAATTAGACATATTCATAAATTAATTTGCACCTAAAAGCAAACAAAAATTCATTTCCAATAAAAGATTTATTGACTGGTTTGATGTGTTATTTTATATGTACGGATAATATTGTGACATCAGTGGGAATACACATCCCAATAGGATCTGCTCTAGGACATGTCATTATGACACACCACAACAGAATCTGTTCTTGGACTTTATATGGGATTCAAACTAGGTAACGGTACACACTCCTCTTTAGATCTGCTGTAGGACATATATTAGGATTTACACACTGCAGCAGAATCAGTTTTAGGATTTTTTTATGGGTTTCAGACTGGGTATACACTCCTCAACAGAATCTGCTTTAGAACATGTCATAGGATTTACAATGGGTATACACACTGCAACAGGATCTGTTCTATGACATATGGGATTCACACACATTCCTATAATTAAAAAAATGCACTGAAAAATCATGCCAATATTTCAGAATTGTACATTAAATAGACCACTCCAGTGGCCTAGTGGTTAAAGTGTCCGCCCTCAGATGCAGGAGGTCGCGGGTTCGAACCCCGGCCGAGTCATACCAAAAGCTTATAAAAATGGTACTAACAGCTGCCTCGCTTGACGCTCAGCATTAAGAGGTCAGTGTTAGGACTGCTTGGTTTGGTGTCAGGATAATATGACTGGGTAGGACATCATGCTACATGCCCCAGTGCTAGACATCACTATATACTGCCACACTGCAGACATTGTAGCGATATGACTGAAAAATTGTTAAAGCTACATTAAAAATCCAAATAACACACACACACACACACACACACACTAATTATGTAGGCTCAGATTTTATTAGCTCTACTGGTCATAGACCCAGAAAAGCTTATAGGGTGATCTCTTGTTTGCCATGAAACTTTAAACACACATTCATCTCTTGATCTAGTTGTCCCTAAATGAAAATGGTGCTGCTTGGACAGCCAGTCTGGCCACCACAGCAAGCATCTTGAAAACCTTCTTACCACTACTTCCTATGAATGGATAGTCATACTGATATTGAGTTTTCACCAGAAGACTTCTTGTGATGTCTGATAGGCCCTAAATGAAAATGGTGCTCATCTGATATCTAATATTTGACCATATCAACATGGGATTTTCACTGAAAGACTTCTTGTGATGCCTAGTAGGGCCTCAATGAAAATGGTGCCTATCTGATGTCTAATATATGGCTATCTATATGGATTTGCATTGAAAGAGTTCTTGTGATGCCTCAGTGAAAAAGGTGCCAATTTGACGTCTAATATATGGCTGCCACAGTTGCCAACCTATTGTTGTTGTTGTTGTTGTTGTAGGTTTCAACGCCATTTTTCAGCACAAGATATGCTATATATGGTGGCCAGTATAACTGGTGGAGGAAGAACACTTGAAAACCCCAGGAAGAACCACTGACCCATGAGAAGCTGCTGGCAAGCTTTCTCATATACACATGTTAACCGAGCCTGAGACTCAAACCCACACAGACAGAGATGAGATGGCAGTGATCGGAACGATGAGCTTTTTAGACCTCTCGGACACCCATTGCCATCCTAAAAATCTTGTCATCATTAGTCCTTCTGAGTGGATGGCTTTAGACCTCTTGGACACCCGTTGCCAACCTAAAAATCTTGTCATCATTAGTCCTTCTGAGTGGATGGCTTTAGACCTCTCGGACACCCGTTGCCAACCTAAAAATCTTGTCATCATTAGTCCTTCTGAGTGGATGGCTTTAGACCTCTCGGACACCCGTTGCCAACCTAAAAATCTTGTTATCATTAGTCCTTCTGAGTGGATGGCTTTAGACCTCTCGGACCCCCATCGCCAACCTAAAAATCTTGTTATCATTAGTCCTTCTGAATGGATGGCTTTAGACCTCTCGGACCCCCATCGCCAACCTAAAAATCTTGTTATCATTAGTCCTTCTGAATGGATGGCTTTAGACCTCTCGGACCCCCATCGCCAACCTAAAAATCTTGTTATCATTAGTCCTTCTGAATGGATGGCTTTAGACCTCTCGGACCCCCATCGCCAACCTAAAAATCTTGTTATCATTAGTCCTTCTGAATGGATGGCTTTAGACCTCTCGGACCCCCATCGCCAACCTAAAAATCTTGTTATCATTAGTCCTTCTGAATGGATGGCTTTAGACCTCTCGGACCCCCATTGCCAACCTAAAAATCTTGTTATTATTAGTCCTTCTGAATGGATGGTCATATTAGCATAGAGTTTTCACTGAAAGACCTCTTACAATGTTTAGTTGGTCTTAAAATGGTGCTAATGTAACACATGTTATAGCCACCATAGTGGCCATCTTGAAAATCTTGTTATCACTGCTTCTCCTGAATGAAAATTAAAAATGCCATTGGGTGAAGACTTCTTACAATATCTAGTTGATTCAAAATGATAATAATGCAGATTTGAAAACCAATATGGCAACCATCTTGGAAATCACTTTTCCATTTAAAGATAATGGGGGAAAAATATAAATACAAGGGCAATTTAGTAAAGCAAAGAGACTCCATTGATGCTGTACCTACCAGAAAGAACTTCAAGGAAATCAAGGTGCTGACAGTAACAGTATTTTCTAACTAGCTGCTATTGATGCCAGATTGGCAACATTTTTGTTTAGGACCAACAAGGCATCACTTAGGAGGAATAAGACATTGTTAGAAGTCTTTTGGTGGAAACCACATGTTGATATGACATTCTTTTTTTGAGAAATAAGTACAAAAACCATTTTCAAGGTTGCTGCCATGGCAGCCATATCAGATTGGCACAGTTTACATTTAGGTCCTGTAAAACATTTTAAGAAGTGCTATATTTGCTAATGGTGGTCTGGTTTCTTTTCACATTTGATCATCTGTAACCCACCCTGCACCCATATATATATATATATATATATATATATATATATATAATATGACTGTTATTGAACCTGGAATCCTTAGATTAGGAGGCCAGTGCTTTACTATCTGGACTTCTTTTAGGGCAGGTCTGTAGCACCTTGTAGTGAGATTTGTTTCAGTGCTGAGAAGCACAAAAATCATGACAACCACCCAACCATAACACATGGTTGAATAAGGCATGAAGGGCATTCTGTTCTGTACTTTGATTTTGTTAGGTCAACAATAGATGCACTGTTTACATATCATGAATTCATTATAACCCTGAACATAATCTGTGCCTTGATATGCATATGCATTACAACTCTGAACATAATCTGTGCCTTGATATGTGTATGCATTATAACCCTGAACATAATCTGTGCCTTGATATGTGTATGCATTATAACCCTGAACATAATCCATGCTTTGATATGTGTAGGCATTATAACCCTGAACATAATCTGTGCTTTGATATGTGAATGCATTATAACGCTAAGCATCATCTGTGCCTTGATATGTGAATGCATTATAACTCTTAAGTAATTGTATCATGCTGCATTATGTGGGTCAACATTTGGAAAATATTCCAACAACCCAGACTAAAATATAGGTAATATAGTAACTTTGAGTCAGTGTATCTCAGAAACAACGGTTTTGATTTTGCTTACATTTTTAACTTGCCTTGCTTCTATAGTTCACAAGCCTAAAATTTCATTTTTTTTAAATTAATTAGGAATGATTTTCTTATGTAAATGATGGTGGGTGGGGTGTTAAATTTTGGAAAGGTATTAACTGTGATCAACGTACTCCTTATCATTGGGTTTTTTTTAAAGCCAGTCACAATCATAGATGGCCTCTGTGTGGTGGGTGTATTCCATATCACTAGCTCTCTTGTTAAGGATAAATCATGTATGGCCCACTTACTGGTTTATGTACTCCATATCACTGGCTTTGTTGTTAAGGTCAGTCATAATCATGTATTGACCACTTTGTGGTCTATGTACTCAATTATCACTGGCATTAATGTTAAGGCCAGTCATGCCTAATGTATGCCCACTTTGTGGTCTGCTTACTTGATGTCACTGGCTTTTTTTTAATGCCAGTCATGCATAATGTATAGCCCACTTTGTGGTCTTGTGTTTCATATCACAGGCTTTAATGGTAAAGCTAGTCAAAAATCATGTATGGCCCACTTTATGGTAATAATAATAATAATAATAAAGACTTTATTTAGAGAAGGTAACTCAGTTAGTTACAGAACTAATTTACCTTGAGGCCTTCTATCTGTTATGTACAATATATACAGTATATACAACATGATGTGAAGAATCTGGCTTGACACTAAATAATTGATTTTAAAGGTCAAAGTATCAAGCCTGGAACACATGCACAGGCATCTGTGAACACATAAACATATATAAAATATAAAATATCATCCTGCATTGAAAAATTCAACTGTGAAAATGATGCAAAATTATAGAAGAGCAGGCAGTATTTATTGTACTAGAAATGTTCAATTTTCTAAAGATTTCATCCATTTGAGACACTGATTATGAAAAGAAGAAATGCTAGGAGCCTGCTTTATGTCACTGGGAATGTTGTTCCATACCAGCGGACCAATATATTGAAAACTGTTTTTAAACAATTCCTTCTTTGACCTTGGTATAATGTAATTTTTGCTTCTTATGGACCTTAAATTTGGAGTACCATCAGCATCTCTTTGGTGAAAGATATTGCTTAAATAGACAGGAATGGCTTTTCTGGATGCTTTATACATCAATTTGGCCTTTCTAAGAAATATTCTTTCATGTATTGTTAAAACCTTTATATTATTCATTGCTTTCTGGAAATTGTCTATACATTGATCTAGAATTAAATGGCAAGCCCTCTTTTGGAGTCTTAAAAGTGTTGTTATATATGTATTAGAGGTATTACCCCAAATTACATTACAGTAGTCCAGATATGGCTGAATATAACTTTTATAAAAGATGACCCTATTCTGAAGAGGAATGTATGTGCGGATTGTACCTTCTTACAAGGTGTCCGCTTTATTGGGTTATCGTTATCTAGAGGGTGATCGCCCTTGGTGTTGTTGCCCGGATCGAGTAAATATTAATATAAAGTGTGAAACTTATATGTGGAATAAATAGAGATCTGAGCAGATATATAAACAGAACGACACGAGCCCCTGTATATGAAAGACAACAATTTAATCAATTACATAAACAAGTGTGATAATACATTACATTAGGAAGATACACTTCTTTTTGAAATAAATCATTCACCAAATTTCAAACACAAATATACTTATATAGATAGATGATCTGTTTTAAATGGTAGAATTGGTTCATCATAGAATCGAGTGAACAATCGAAGTCATTGCCTTGTACAACTTCATAACCTGCTTATTTCCAGGTCATTCCAGCTTCACTGTGGCTGTTCTTCTCGGGCCTTTTCGCTTTTGTTTTTTCTTCTCCAAACTTTCTATTGTCTCGCCTCTTTCGGCCCTCGAACTTTGTGTGGGTAGGTGGATACGTAAGTATGTAGATACATAAATACTTGGATAAGTAGGTACGTGGATACATCAGTGGAGCTATTTTCCCTTTCAAAATAAACAGAGAAGCAACCTAAATCTCCTGTCAGATATCCTATTGGGAATAGATCATTACTCCTCTCTTGTTATGTCAAATATCATCCTATTGGAATTCAAACAGATACCAAAGGCTATCTGGTCAAGCCAAACATGGCAGACCATAAACAAACCTAGTTTCATAAGATTAATGTACTTCCTAATGGCTGTTTCAGCACTGACTCACATTAACATCACACGAGACATAACAGTTCCATTCTCGTCTCAATTACACAAATGAATGAATGAAATTCATTACATGGTTTAACTACGTTATTTCCAGCGAATGCACACATTCAAGTCTTTAGCATACATGAAATCTCACTTCATGGCTTAACGACGTTAATTTCAGTCAATACGCACTCAAGTCTTTATCATACGTGAAATCATCAAAGGTCGGTGAATTCACATGGATTCTCGTAACTCATATCAACTAAGGTAAGGCATGAAATTCTAAGAATACCTGGTTCTTATAACAATCAAGACAACAAATTCAAACAATTCATCAAACTTATATAAAGAAGATCATTGTACTGATTCAGATAGATGAACTCAACACAGTTGTACTCATATCAAGAAAATTGACCTACGAATTTAAACAAATAAATTAATGCAAATATAAGCAAATAAATCAAGCAAATTGTTATATTGGTATCAACGGATTACGTGAAATTGGCGCAAATGCCTTGTGCTTTCAAGCTTTGCTTGCTTCTACCGCCAGAATTGTGTCTGTCGACTTTCCAGACATCCGGTCCCTTGGATAATTGTTTTATGAGAGAATTTCTTCTAAATTCAAACTCAGAGTCTCCTGTATTTTTGTTTCTCTTGCAGAAAATTGTAGACTGACTAAATTTTTGCGATGGGACATATTAAAACCAAGAAATTTTGTGTGGGACCACACCCCTTATTTAGCGTAACCAAT
Source organism: Megalonaias nervosa (assembly GCA_016617855.1). Lineage (NCBI taxonomy): Eukaryota > Metazoa > Mollusca > Bivalvia > Unionida > Unionidae > Megalonaias > Megalonaias nervosa. Next base: position 18,273 of record JAECUM010027089.1, on the reverse strand, counting down.
CCGGATTAAATATATCTACCGCCTTTTCATATATGTATCACTGGTTTTGTTAAGACCAGTCATGCACCATGTTTGGCCCACTCGGTAGTCTATTTGCTGGCCCATTCTGTGGTCCATTTTATTTACTCATATAACTGGCTTTTGTTAAAACCAGTCATGTTTCATTGATGAAATACCCTATTGACTGTGTGCTCTGTATAACAGACTTTATTGTTAAAACCAGTCATGCATCAAGGATGGCCTACTATATGCAAATAAATCACAGAGGGCTGTTGTGGATCAGCATCCTTGTTAAATGGTCAGATATGTGTACCACTTGTGGTTTTTAATTAGATATGTGTACCACTTGTGGTTTTTAATTAGATATGTGTAGCACTTTTGGTTCCTAATTAGTCAGATGTACATTCCACTTATGGTTCTTTGTGGACAGTGTGTTAGATTATTGAAATGGAAATTGGTAATGAGCCATTAGTTTATGATAAACATATTAGCTAGTCAGTTGTACCAAACTGATTAATTAATATTACTGATTTGGACCAAACATTATCAGGTTCTTCATTTTTTGGACTGGATCCAAATGCAGACTTTTAACATCTGTTACTTGGAGTGTTGGAGCCAGTATATGTGTATGATGTTTGGATCAGATCACTGTTACTGTAGCAAAGTAAAATATTTTTTATTGTCGTGATGTGTAATGCAAAATAGAGTATATGTGTGAGTAGGTAGGAATGAGTGTGTGTGTGTGTGTGTGTGTGTCAGAAACACATATTATACTAACCTTTATGATTCCTTACACAAATGAAATTGTCAAAGATATAGATATAGCAATAGATGGAGAAAAAAAAAAACTTTTGATTATGCATGCAACCCTGGATTGGGAAGGTTATCCTTACTGATCATTGTTCATTTAGTACTTAATTTCAAGTGATTTAACAACTTTACAATCAGTGAAAATTATGCCCCCTGAAAAATAATGAATTCTTTAAATCTGATATGTCCTCAGTAGATTCCAAAAATTATTGATTGATGCTGATGGCAAATTATACCCATTGGCAGGATAATTCATGCAATTTCTTGACCTGCCAGGTAAAATCTTCGAGCTGGAAATATCTAAATAATATTGGCCATTGACAGCTCTGCTAGTTCCATCAGATTAGTTGTGCTTGAATAGTATTGTTTATGAAGGTTACATATTACAGAATCACAATAACTTGTACCAAAGTGCATATGCTCTTGCTCTAATGGCTAGTTCAGGTGTTTTAATGGGTCAGTTAAGTCTTATAATGGGTCAGTTTAGGTGTTGTAATTGTTTTCATAGCATCAGGTATTGCTTCAAGAGTCTCTGATCTACCTGGACGATATATATATATTGAAATGAGATTTAGGAACCAGTCTTTTCATTGGAAGCTGACACAATAATTGTTGTTGTTGTTGTTGTTGTGGGGCTTAACGCCATTTTTCAGTACACGATAGGCTATACATGGCGGCCAGTATTAATGGTGGAGGAAGAAACCGGGAAATCCGCGGAAAGAACCACCGACCCACGAGAAGCTACTGGCAAGCTTTCTCACATATCCACATTCGCCGAATCTTAGACTCGAACCAACGCAGACAGAGGTGAGATGGCAGTGATCCGTAACGGACAGCGCTTTAGACCACTCGGCCACTCGGGGCCCCGACACAATAATTACTATAAAGAAAATTGTACAGTAGGTTTGGCAGATAAGTCAAAGGTCCCATGCCACCTGTTACACTGCAAGAAAAGTGTGCATTTGGTAGGTAAGACATTATATTATGGCTGTTTGTTGTAATTTCCTATTCTGTTATCAGTTTCTATTCTACTATTCTAGAACTAAACATACGGGGAGGGGGGATTCATCCTGTTAGTTTGAAAGAAAGCATAGAATTTTCTGAATGCAAGGAAATTTAAAAAAGGAATCAAGGTAGGGTTTGCAGATGTGATAGATGTGAATCTCTTGAAAATGGTTTATTTTTGGCTAGGTTTTGAAGAAATTAGCATGATCCATAGAGTTACAATGAAAATTCTAAAACCACTATGTACATCTAAAACCTACCTGGGGTCTTATCTCAAAATTTCAAGTTTGTGTCTTTAATAGTGTAGGAGATAAAATTGAATTACTAATGGAGAGAAAGACAGCCAGACAGACACAAAAACATGATGCCCATCCACTTAAAAGTTTCATCAGGATAACAGTCTTGTTAATATTTTTTTCACTTGTTTAAACATTACGACTGTCACTTAAAACACAAAACAATTTACATATCTCTGAACTTAATGATGCAACTAATAACTACACACATGAACTATACTGACAAGACTTGTATTTTAGTGTTGAATATTAATTAGACTTCATTACAGCCATAAACAAGAGCAATTCTTGCTAAAATGGTGCTTTCCATCTAACCTAATAATGTTATATTCCATTTGTTCATAATATATGAATTTTCTATGCAGTTGTCATGACTGTAGAAGAAATGGTTGTGAGGTACACAAATAGTTAATGGGGAAAGCAATAAAAACAACTTATGCACATTACTTATTATTATTATTATTATTATTATTATTAGACAGATTTTAATGGTACTTTATCCATTGTATTGAATGTTTATACATTCCTCTGTCACTAATTTATGTCAAACTATCACTGTGATTTATATTTGCTGCAAACATCGATTCATAATCAAAAACTGGATCATTAATTTTTAGTATTTGTAGTTAATTGTTTTGATACACCCTTTTTCATGTATCAAGTTATATAAGGTCATTTTCCTTAGGTTGGAAGTCAGCATAAGTCTTTTGTATCTGTTAAAATTTCAGCTATTTATTCTTTCTCTGTCTTCTTCATAAAACTAACCCGATCTGTACTGATGGTTTTTCCACAAAACACATTTCCTGTTCTGGGATGTGGGTCTTCGTCATGCTAATGTTTCCATGGAATCATCAGCTTCTACAGTAACAGCCACAGTTGTTTGAATATGTATATATGTACCTTATTCCTGTGCACTATATATATACTCAAAAACGATGCTCAATGCTTTTCAACATCTGAAAGTTGGACTTCGATTATCTATGTATACTCTCTCGACTTGGCCAATGTGGGTATGTGAGAAAGCTTGCAGGTAGTTTATCGTGGGTCGGTGGTTCTTTCCAGGGTTTTCCTGGGTTCTTCCTCGACCATTTATACTGGCCACCATGTATAGCCTATCTTGTGCTGAAAAATGGCGTTAAACCCTATAACAACAACAACAAAAATATATGTATACTCAAATGTTTGACAGTACTTTATGGGTCAGAAAATTGTGTTTTTACAAGTAATTCAATTCCCTAAAGATATTTTATATTTTTTCATATTGTGCAGTTGTGCTCCTTTAACTAATTGATCTATAAGAACAACAGTGATAAAGCTTGGAAAAATAAGACAAAAAGATTGCATTTTTAAAATTACTTTTGCATTTAAATGTTTTAAAAAGATGAAATTTTAGATTCAGCTCATTGTATTTTAAAGTTATAATCTGTTCTTATGAATGTGTTAACAAATGGTCCTGCAGTTTTTCATACTTGTTGAATTGGCTTGAAATTATTCATTTGTAACATGATTGTCATTTGTATCATTTGTAACATGATTGCCATTTCTTGTGTTTGTGGGTGGAATGTGGTAAATATTACAGTCATGTCAACAAATCACTTTGCTTCCACAAAGTTTGTTAGTGTTACTGCCCTTTTATTCTTGTAGAATTGTATGACACAATATCATTTGCACAGCTACTCCTACTTTTTATATGCCAGTGTTACAGCTGAGTTTATTATGTTATGCCATCTGTCCATCTGTTATTATTTTTTTTCTACAAAATAGCTCAAGTTGTTCACTGTCAGTAGTTACCAAACTTTCTGGATAGCTTGGGATAAGAAAGAAACCCAGTTGATTTAAGGTTCAAAAGGTCAATGTTCATGGTCACTGTGAATCTGTTCCTTTTTGGAACATAGATTCATTTCCATCTTGGGTTAGGGGTGGGAGGTGGAGGTTATTTATGTGAGCATATTGCTCACCATTGGTTTTTTGTGGGGGTGGGGGTGATTGTGGTATGGTTTTATAAATTAATTAAGCAACACATGCAATCAAAGTCCAGATAAAAAAGGATACATTTATATTTAAACCATTCACATTACTTTTGGTATTAAAAACTACATAGTTTTCCAGATGGTTTTCCTTTCAGTAGATAAGGTTACCATCTGTTTTGGGCAAGGAAATTTTTTATCATTTTTCAGACTTCAGTTTCACCAAGCAAACTATACTCTCTTGTCTTTGATATTATACAGTATGAATCACATGTATAAAGAAGAGGGTGTGTATAAGACAATAAACTGATATATATGCCTGTTGTTTAAGTGGGATGCAAGGCCCATACGTAATATTAAACTGTAGTTATTAAAATGCCTATGAGGAGAGGTCCATACATTGTGATAAACTGCATGTATTAATGTGCCTAGAGGAACGGCCCATAAAACATAATAAACTGTATTTATTAATATGCCAATGAGAAGAGGTCCATATATGATAACGAACTCTATTACTGTATTACTCCAGGCCTAGGATTAGGGGTCCATGCATCATAATAAACTGTATGCAGTAATAGGTCTAGGAAGTGTTATGTGTAGGCTCGTACAAAAGTAACAAGAGAAAAGATTGAAGCCAACAAGCTTTGTAAATTTAACAAAATAATTTATTTCCCTAGAAAACAATGTAAAAATTGGAAATAGGACTTACGGTTTGTGAATACAAGTCCTATCACTAAACAGTTCTAATAGAATCTGGGTTCGAATCTCGATGAAATTCCAATATGGAGGCGATGACGTCAGATTAGGTCGTTGTATTGGTGGTAAGAGATCCTCGATTGAATCACAGTTTATAATGTTTCCGTTAAACTCCAGAATAAATTTCCACTGAATTTCTTTCTCCCAGAACTTTTATAAATATAAAGCACTTGTTTAGTTTTCTAGAGAATAAATTATTAAATTCCAAAAACAAATGAACTTCAAAAACAATCTGGCTTCAACAATATAAACACCTTGTACCTTCAAGGTGTGGACATACGACTGACTAAATCTACTAGAGAGCATCTGTTTAAAGCCACAATTTTAGATCACATGGTGCTTCACATGATGGGCTGTGTGATTTACTAATTTGAACAGCGTATTAAAAAAAATGCCATTTATCACATATGCAAGAATAGCCCTATCTAAGACCCAAATTCTCACACTGAAAATATAAAAAAAAAAGGAAAGACTGTTTACAATCCAGTTAACATGCGGGCCGAAATGACCTTGGCAATAGCCAATTGTTATCACTCAGTGTTTACAAAATGTATGAGCCAAAGTGAGCTAAAAATAGTGCTAATGTAATAGCTTTTACATTCTGTACAAACTGAATTTACTGAAAAAAATATCGAATCCCGTGAAAATAATTATTACAATAAAATGTAATGAAACAAAAATAAAATAAAATAGAATTTTAAAACTAACACACAAGCAATTTAATTACATATACATAACAGAAGGATGCCCATACAGCTTTATATAAATTTGCATGCACCATAATAAACTGTATACAGTAATATATGTAGGAGAGGTGCATATGTCACAATAACTGTATGCAGTAATATACCTGGGAGAGGTGCATATGTCGCAATAAACTGCATACAGTAATATGCCTCGGAGAGGTGCATATGTCGCAATAAACTGCATACAGTAATATACCTGGGAGAGGTGCATATGTCGCAATAAACTGCATACAGTAATATACCTGGGAGAGGTGCATATGTCACAATAAACTGCATACAGTAATATACCTGGGAGAGGTGCATATGTCACAATAAACTGCATACAGTAATATACCTGGGAAAGTGCATATGTCACAATAAACTGCATACAGTAATATACCTGGGAAAGTGCATATGTCACAATAAACTGCATACAGTAATATACCTAGGACAGTGCATATGTCACAATAAACTGCATACAGTAATATACCTAGGACAGTGCATATGTCACAATAAACTGCATACAGTAATATACCTAGGACAGTGCATATGTCACAATAAACTGCATACAGTAATATACCTAGGACAGTGCATATGTCACAATAAACTGCATACAGTAATATACCTAGGACAGTGCATATGTCATAATAAACTGGATACAGTAATATACCTATGAGAGGTGCATATGTCACAATAAACTGTATACAATAATATACCTAGGAAAATGCTTATGTCATATTATCATATAGTCAGTAGACTTTGTCTATAGTGTATGCATTTTCATATTTTTGATATAACATGTGAACATATCACTTATGTGATTCTGATTGGTCCAAATAAGCCCATTAAATTATTGTCCAGTATTCTCTTTGCTGATTGGCTGAGATCATGGGAAAACTTTTTTAACCCCGCCTTCTTGAATTTTTTTGTTTTTCAAATGAACATTTTTGGCCAACACTTCAAATCAACTCACGAAAGGGAATTGGGGTAAAATGGTCATGTCTTTTTCAATATGGCTGATTTACCCCCACAGGAGTTTGTTATGTCATGTATAACATATCATAACATGAAAAATGGCGAAAACCACAAGAGAAAAACAATAACAACAATAAGCAAAACTACGGGTATTGCTGGTGTGGGGTGGGGATTGAGGGAGGCGGTATATCTGTTGCATCAAATCCACCCTATATACAAGTGTAGTTTAAAAGTTAACTTACATAAGTAAATAAACTCACTTCTTCACAGAAGAATGTGCACATAAACCAGTCTCCAAACTGACAGAAGTTTATCCACCCACTGCATATTTACACGGTAAATATGTGATGCAATTCCGACTCATAATGAAATTTGTTACGTATTCTGTAGTCTTCTGTTCCAAGTGAAATACAGCAAATATCCGGTCATAAATACATTACAGTAAATATGGGAATTTCTGCAACCAGTAAATCATGAATATTGCAACAATGTAATGTTTAGTTGTAAAAGTGACATGTTAGGTTACGTAAACATGGATCGTCCATTGCAGTCTATAATGAGGTACTGCATCAAACAATGCGACAGTGCATCGGACGTTCTGTGTTGAAAAATGATTTTGTCTGTGCAAAATGTTCTGTTTATTAGGAAGGATGCTTGTTCTTTGACTTATAGATTGTAAGAGAAGTATGATCTACTTTTTAACGTTAATACTAGTTTCATCTTTGTTTGGGACTATTTTTTACACACAATAAATGAAAAGTGCATTGTCTGTCAGAATGAATGAAATTATTCATTCTTCTTTCCATCTAAATCATTTCCTCTGAAATAAAAACTGTGATAAAAAGAATCTCAAATGGGTAATGATTTAATATTAAATTTATGAAATGCATTGAATAATGTCTAGCTTTTTTGAAACTTGGCAAGCAAAAGCTGGACATGATTCAACTCATTTCATAAATTCAATATTAAATCATTACCCTTTTGAGATCCTCTATATAAACTATGCAGTAATATACCTAGAACTGCATATGTCACAATAAACTGTATACAGTAATATACTTAGAAAATTTGCATGCACCATAACAAACTATACAGTAATATACCTAGGAGACTTGCATACATCATATTAAATTGTATGCAATAATTTATGTAGGAGAGATGCATATGTTGCAATAAACTGTATGCCATGATATACCTAGGATAGGTGCATATGTCATAATAAACTATACAATAATATACCAAGGATAGTTGCATACCTCATAATAAACTACGCAGTAATATACCTAGGAGAGGACCTCAAAGTAAACTATGCAGAAATATACCTAGGAGAGGTGCATACTTCATAATAAACTCTGCATTAATATACCTAGGAGAGGTGCATACCTCATAATAAACTATGCAGTAATATACCTAGGCGAGGTGCATACCTCATAATAAACTATGCAGTAATATACCTAGGAGAGGTGCATACCTCATAATAAACTATGCAGTAATATACCTAAGAGAGGTGCATACCTCATAATAAACTATGCAGTAATATACATAGGAGAGGTGCATACTTCATAATAAACAAATAATCTCAGAAGGTGAGAATCTTGGGGGGGGGGGTGATTTAACAACTAAGTACTCCAGCACTATCCTGGCAGTGTTGATAAGGGGCATCATAACATTGGCTGGAGAACAAACAATTAGTGGCCTTAATAGTTTTATTAACTGACCAGTGAAAGTAACTTACTGTAGTCAGCATCTCAAATATGTGTTGTGAGTTGCAGGTACTTTTTATCTCTTCAGCCAGTACTATCCTCATAACCCATGTCAGTGTTTTACAGTTTGATCACTTTTATCCTTGGACTACAAAAGGCATATTTCTTCTTACTAGCATAAATTACAGCACAGTCAGGAACAATTTGGATTTGGGAATATTTGAATAAGCGACATGCTCATCAATCTACATATCCATAATTTGCAAGAATTTGTAGGCTGTGCAGAATCACTCTGGTCACCCTCTTTCTAAAACTCTTAAAATATGTTGCCCAGTTCACTCTGGTCACCCTCATTCAAAAACTCGAATTTTGTTGCCCAAGTCACTCTGGTCACCCCCTTTCTAAAACTCTTGAATTATATTGCCCAGTTCACTGTAACAAGATAACCAGGTTGGATTTCGGATTTATAACAGAACACTTGATGGTGATACAAATGCAATGTTTATTGATGTATGAATTGAATGAGAAAAGAGTATTGATTGTATAAGATCCAAATATTGGACAAGTTAACATAATCCACACGAACCTAATAATGTAACAAATAATAAATACAAATAAATGACCTTACACAGTACAAGGACAAAGGTGAACGGTTCGCAGTAATTTCACACGATGAAAAGAATGAAGTGTTTTACTCATTAGTAAAAAATGTGTATTCACTCAAATAGTGAAAACTGACGTATTTTACTCAAATAGTAAAATGATGAATTGATTGGACAGATATCATACAAAAGTATCTTTACACTTCCAAAACACTGGGTATAACAAACCCCAAAATTGGCCCACGGCTAAAAGATTACATACGTGGAGTAACACAAAACACTCCTGTCAATATCACACTTGGCTACCAGTCACACTGGTCAATCAGGCAGGCATCATTATAGGTAGTCACCGACCACCATTCAGTTTCCTTGGTCAATCAAGCAATTAGCACCCACCACTTCGGTCAGCAATGCCCGATCACCTGCTGCTTGACCAGCAACACTGTTCACTCAGCTCTATGGCTGCTATGGTTCAGCTTTACAGTTGCTATGGTCAACTTCCCTGGTTAGCTCTGCAGCTGGTACCACATCGACTACAATCAGCATGTATCACTCTGTTCAGCTGAAAATACATCTAACACCGTGTACTATGCATGACATGGGCATATACGATAACTCGTAATAACGTTATATATGGTAAGTTATACAAATTACATTATCAGTACAACATTACAAAACAATAAACACAGAAGTGAACCTGTGTCTGATAAGATTCCTATGGTACTAAATGTTTCTTAATAAAATGCAACTTTATATTGCTAATATAAATCTCTTGCTAAGTCACAAACAAGAATAGAAAATATTTGCGTTATCCTATGCAAGCCAAAGCTACATTGAAAACATACAAAAATAAACGTGGTAGTATGTACAATAGCTATAACTTAAAATATACATAAGAAATTAATAAATAACTTACATACCTCTACAGCTGAAGATGTGCAAGCCCCTAAGTAGACTGCTTACTGACAAGATGTTCTGTAATGTGAAGATATCGTCTTATGGCAAGGCATTGATACACAGACGATGTAGCCAACATTGTCTGTGCGCTGGAAGAATTCGGTTTTTCCTGTTGAAAGCACTTCACACATGCGGCATAGGATGAACCGAACTCACTGTTTCGAAATAATGTACAATATACATAAATCACCCTCGGGTATCATTGTACACAAAAAACGAAACCTGAGTACATGTATTTAATAAATAAAGGGATTTATACAATTCCGTGACATTCACTCTGGTCACCCTCTTTCTAAAGCTCTTCAGTTATATTACCCAAGTCACTCTGGTCACCACTTTTCTAAAACTCTTGAATTATGTTGCCCAAGTCACTCTGGTCACCCCCTTTCTAAAACTCTTGAATTATATTGTCCAGTTCACTCTGGTCACCCCCTTTTTAAAACTATTGAATTATGTTACCCAAGTCACTCTGGTCACCATCTTTCAAAAGTTCTTGAATTATATTGCCCAAGCCACTCTGGTCACCACTTTTCTAAAATCCTTGAATTATGTTGCCCAAGTCACTCTGGTCACCCCCTTTCTAAAACTCTTGAATTATGTTGCCCAAGTCACTCTGGTCACCCCCTTTCTTAAACTCACGGATTATGTTATTAAACCATGAGTAGATCAAGAATAGTTTTTATAAGGAATAAAGCTCCAAGGACTGAGTGGCAAATAATCAACCAAAACTGTACAGCACCTAGCAAACACTGTCAAGCAAGAAGCAAATACAGTACATCACCTGTCAAAATACTGTACATCACAATCAAATAATGTACAGCACAGCAGCTACTGTTTGGCACCTGGCAAATAATGCACAGCACCTAGCAAATTCTTTAGGGCACCCATCAATAATGTACAGCACCTAGCAAATTCTTTAGGGCACCCATCAATAATGCACAGCACCTAGCAAATTCTTTAGGGCACCCATCAATAATGTACAGCACCTAGCAAATTCTGTAGGGCACCCATCAATAATGTACAGCACCTAGCAAATTCTGTAGGGCACCCATCAATAATGTACAGCACCTAGCAAATTCTGTAGGGCACCCATCAGATAATGTACAGCACAGCAACTACTGTATGGCACTCATCAAATGTTGCACAGCTGAAACTGGAGAACAATAACTATAAGTATTAACTACAAAATAGAAAATATTGTATAGCATTTATTGAAATAGTGTTTGTCTGTATCAGGGATGTAACACAGTAGCATGAGAGAGGCTGATAAATTGGACCGATTTTCCAGTCAAATTAGTATCATTGTTTGGTCATTGATCATTACTACTTGAAAGTAATTACAGGAATTACAAGAATTGAGGGCAGTATGATTATTGGGTCAGAATAATTGTCTCTAAATAAAATACCAAAGTCATAATTGCCTCATGATGTTTGGATTTCGCTTTTGTTTTGTGGGGTTTTTGTTGTTTTTTGTCTAAGTGTAGATCAGAGTGTGGCATTTTATCACTGTGAGGAAATTGTTTTTCAGTGTAAATTTTTTTTTTACACATATTCAGCTGTAACAGAAAAACCAAAGATTACACATCTAGCTGCCTTCTTACATGACTGCCAGAAGACAGATGATATCATGTTATGATGTCCATTCATCTGTTACATGTTCTACTTTTCAAACAATAAATCAAGTTCTCAACCATTTACCATTGCCAATATTTGTAAATACCCTGCATTTGGGTACAGTAGAAACCTTTCAGTTTTGGGTCAATAAACAAGATGATGTAAATAAAGTCAACATTTTTTCCCATTTTGTTAATCATAAACCTGGGCTAAACTTTGTTGATGGCTTGCACTCCAAGTAAGGTAGAAGCCTATTGATTTGAGGGTCATATGGCAAAATGTCAGGGTCATACAGTCAAATGTCAGAGGCATGTGGTCAAATGTCATGGTCACTCAGGTTGAGAAATGAAAAACGGTTTATGCACAATAATGTCAGTTCTTGACCATGTGCCTTCATCAGAGTTTGTGGATGGCTGACACTCTAGGTAAGAAAAATGCCTATTGAGTTTGGAATTAAAATGTGAAAGGTCAAGGTCATATTAAAAATGGATTTTGCACTTTAGTTTGTTTTTTTAGACTTAGATTCTTGAACAAAATATGTGAAGGTAGTGAACTTAGGGTAATAAATAAACTTACAGATTTGGGTGTTTAAACATTAAAGGTCATGGTCAGATAAGAAAATAATGTTTAGTTTAAGACAACATACTCTGGCTAAAAGTTATGGTAACTTAAACCAATTGGTCTGTATGTAATATCCCATGCAAACCATGACTGCCTAGTACCTTCACAAAGGACTATTAAATATGGTGAAGGGATACAGTATAATGCAATTTACTGTTCATAGCACTGTTGTTGAGATCAATTAGCCTAATTACCAGTAATAAAAACACATCTGGGTCAGTGTGGTTTGTGTTTTACTCTGTCAGATATATGCATGCATGAACCATTAGACACATCACCTGAACTGCTTCAGCTTTTTTTGCTGTGCAAAAGTAACTGGATTTGGACCTTGTAGTCAAAACAAGAGAGAAGAGAAATGAAAATAAAGCACCTTAAATCTTGTTGAGGTCTTCTGAGCACTGACACCAGTTCAGCTCCAAAAATTAATTAAAATGGACATATTTATTGACATCATTATGGCACATAAAATTGTTTTGTAGAAAATTGTGATTTTGAAATAGTCATAATATTATTGTCATGCACACCAAGATGTCACCAATTTGATCATCTTATTTTTCCTCTTGGGACACGATAAAAACAAAATGTGATTGATGGCAAAAATAATTATATTGAGCACAGTTTTCATTCTCTACCTAGATGTGTCGGTAATTCTCAGCCAACAGTCACAAAAGCACCCAAACCTACTAGTGATCCATAAGTCAGATTTCCTAGATACACTATTATAACAATATTCCTACAGTAGCTGTCAGAGAAAGGCATTGTTATTAAGTTATTGACAACATTGTTGAGCACTACCTGGTGTTTTCTAGAACATAAACATAAAAGTCTGGCTGTCAGCAAGTAATTTGTATGAAAATGGAGCATGACTTTGAGGCTGGTTGTGCCAGGAAGCTCATATTTATTTAATCATAGAATTAAGGACACAGAGCCCTCGTGCATACACAAAATTGCCTTGACTTTTACCATTTAAGCAAACTAAGTATATATATGTGGGGTGATTTCAGGGCAGCCACTAAGGTACATTCTCCATGTAAGCAAACTTATAAACTGGTGGGAGGTAAGTATCCAAAGGACAACTTCAAATATATGAATATCTCAATCCATCTTACAGGTAATAAATCCTTTCTCCCCCCCCCCCCGCAAAGTCTGAACAGGTGTACCACAAGTCAGAAAAATATCAGAAGTGATTTAAAGCTTGAGCTAGTTGATGCTTGTCAGCAGGGACATACACTGAAAATAGCATGTAACAAGAATTCGTTAGTGACTGTTGATGCTTGTCAACAGGGACTGGCACCGAAAATAGCATGTAACAAGAATTCACTACTAGCTGTTAATACTTGTCAACAGTGACTGGCATATAACAAGAATTCACTACTAGCTGTTAATACTTGTCAACAGTGACTGGCACTGAAAATAGCATGTAACAAGAATTCACTACTAGCTCTTTAAAAAGCCTTTTACAGTTAACTTTCAGGCTTTTTTGCCATTATTTTACAGGATTATCAGCAGAACCAGAAGAAACCAGTTTTGCTGAAAGTTGGAAGGAAACTTCCTTTCTGTATTTATTAGGATCAGTGTTTAAAAATTTGTTGAGAGGCTTGAAAAACATTGTTAGTAGTGACTCCTGAACTATCCATTTGTAAGGAGACTTCATTCCCAAATAGAAACAAAAGAAAAAGATTCATTGTCTGTCATGACGACAAAATGGCATTCTCCTGGAGCAAACCAGAACCTGGATCTTGACCACCCATATTAAACATAATATCCATTGAATTACAATAACCACAACACCAAATTAAAACAAGAATTATCTCCCCTAAAAATATCCCTGTATGAAAAACTCCCCTAATCCAGGTACCTTTGACAGCTGTCAAGCTTTCAATTTAAAAAAGCTGTAAAACACTTGTTTCACTAGCATTTATGGATATAGGTCACATAGTCATGTGAAGAAAAAGAAACAAGTTTATTTTTTAATCTTTAAGTACTACAAGATAGAAAAACCTTTTACTGGCAAGTTTTTTTTTAAAATTAATATATATCAAAAGAATGTTTCAAAATGAACCAAGTTATTAGATGGGACAAAATGCAAACAAAAAAAGATGTGTACAATAGAGTATCTTTATGAATAGACAGAAGTTTTGTTTAAGAAAGGAAGTTGGTGTGTTGTTTTTTTTTTTCAGGAGAATTATTGCAGTGTGTTTCCTAAATATTCATGTGTGAGATTCAAAAGAGACTGATTACTGTATAATTTGCGATTTAAGGATTCATTCTGGTTTCACAAACTGACAGATTATTATGCAGTGGGAGGGAAGTGAGTGTCTTTTTAATCATGGAATATGCTCATTTACCCTAAACATCTTGATTAATTGAATACAATAAGCAGTAGTATTCAGCCTCAAAAAAGTGGTAATGAACCTATCTAGACCCAGTCCATTGGGTGTTGTGTCATTAGACCTTACTTAATCTGAGTGACTACTTCAGCAATGTTTTGTTGTATGGTGGATTTATTCCTGCTGTTGACATCCATTTCATATTTAGATGGGCAGAAATGTCATTCAGCCTACAAACTGAATTTACCATATTTATCCAATTATAAGTCCAAGCTTTGATGATAAGCCCTCCTGCAAGTTTAAAAAATTTTATCACATACTTGCTTTAGACAGGGCTCAAAATTGATGCATTCAAGCTAGCATTTTCTAGTTATAATTCTGAATTGCAGGCAGAAAAAAATGAAGAAAATGTTTCTTGCTAATAATGTTATTATTTCACAATTTGACATTGAAAATAGTCTGATTTTTGCTATCTGAAAATTTTGAAACTATTAAAATTTTGCTAGTACTGGAAAAAGTTAATTTCAAGCTCAGTTAGATATCTTACTCTGTTATAAGCCCCACACCCCCTTGAAAACTTTATAATGCTGACCACCTAGGATTTACATGAAGAAAATACACTGCACTGAGTAGAAAATTTTTCTTAAAATAATGATGACCATTTCATAAGTAATAAATGTTTAAGTACATGAGTAGTTGGGGGGGGGGGGCTAGTCAAAGTCTTCACACAGTATTTAGTACCAGTCACACTATCGAATAATCTGATGGCTGGCTATGGCCATAATAAATTAAAATGATAGCCTTAATAACAGAGTCAGGTCGTAATAAATTGTATGGGTCCTTCAACTGAACCTCTCAAGTGCTTTGTACATTGGTCCATAAAAACCTAATTGATCATTTTGACCTATACAGTTACATACATAAAGTGATTATAACAGTACATATATTCATATATTGAATGGATTAAGTGTGAAAGGAATGTGATCTGTTTATGTCAGTAACGAATTTAGCTGTTCTCATCTATCATTGTGATAAAGGAAATTATTTTAAAGAAGGCCATGTCGTTTTATTTCTTTATTTGCTGTGAAACCCCATGAATTCTAATTTAGCCATCTGATTACTAGCCCAAGGCTAGTCAATTTACCATTTCATAATTTTGTTAGACTTCTAGCTTGTAAGCATTTTGGTTGACATCTCCATATTTACTAACAATCTGCAATTACAACTGAAAGAAAATGTTTTACAAGTTTCCACCATGAAACTAAAATGTTACTTTTGGCGCAAAGATGCCCAGGTTAACATTAATGTGAACCAGTTACATCAGGCATGTATGATGTCCTTCAGGGCACTGGTTGCGAAAGTGGTTTGTAAAGTCACACCCAATGATGTCAATAAATGAATAATTCCTTGCGCTATACATACCAGAGTTACATTGTTACATCTTCTGGGGACTAGCAAAACTGGGGACTGGTAAAAAAAATGGGGGACTAGTAAAACAGGGAACTAGTAAAATGAAAGACTAGTAAAACAGGGAACTTGTAAAAGGGGGAGAATTGCTGTCATTTGAAAACTGCTAGTTCTTGAGGCTAGCAAAAACTGTGTGCAAAAATCAAAACCCTGGTATTGATTACATGTGTAATACACACATCCAAAAAGTTGGGGAAAATTGAAATTTTAGTCAAAAGTCAGATAAATCCAAGAGTTTGGTTTTTAATCATGGAACAATTTGGACATTAAAGTATGTGAGGAACTGTGCTGTGGAAAAGTTTCTTTAGTGTAGAATGTTTTAAAACTAGACTTTTGGTTACTTGCAAATTCAAAATGAGATGTTCTTAAGAAATCAAGAGAAACACATTATGATATGCTTAATGATGAAGACTGACACTGTATGCATGAACTGATCTGTTGTTTTGTCAGATAGTTACTGGTAGGTTGTTTGATGAAGACTGTCACTGTATGCATGAACTGATCTGTTGTTTTATCAAATAGTTACTGGTAGGTTGTTTGATGAAGACTGTCACTGTATGCATGAACTGATCCATTGTTTTGTCAAATAGTTACTGGTAGGTTGTTTGATGAAGACTAGAGCTGGATACCATGAAAAATTTTGTACTGCAGTATACCACAGTATATTTCAGTATACCACAGTATGTACCACAGTTTACTGCAGTTATATTAAGGACCAACAGTTCAATGTTCTCAGACAGGGGCCTGCCATTTTTGTTTCCGTCTGTCAATAATAGGAAAAATACTTTGCTCTGATTTATAGCAAAATAACACCAAATATTATATCCATGATATAAGGAAAAGTTTTAATTATCCTGAAATAAAAAAAAGAAAATGTTTTGACTCAAAAGAAACTATCAGCCCCACCCCACCCCTGCGCTATAGTACTTGACTTTGCTATGTGTATGTTTAATTGTTGCATAAGATGTAATCTAAAAACTGTCAATTTTCTAGCTACACTTATGACATAATAGGCAGGGAAAGTTTTAGTGTGATTTGAACACCAGGGTACAGTATCTATGAGAGAGGGCCAGTAAGCTTAAAAACAACTAAACAGGAAGAAAATATTTAGTGTCCTTGAGAAATTACATAAAGTTCAGACAGAAAATAAGTGTGCTTCTGAAAATCATAGGATGATTAGCAATCTTGCAAAGAATATATGCTTAGCAAGTTTAGTACTAAATAATTAATACATTATGTGCATTATTGTTTTTTTCTCTGGGTTTTTTGTGTTGTTTTAATCCAAAATATTTCCAAATGTTGGATTTGGCCAGAATATGTTTCACAACATTCCATTTGTACACAGCATTGGCATATGTGACAAATGTTAAACGTGTGATTCAAGAATCTTATTATATTTGTAATATTCACTATTGCTTTGTGACAGATACAACCATTTTTATATCAGAAAGGTTATTTTTTGAAGAATTTTGTCATGAATAGTGAAACACGCTGTTAATATTATTAAACTCACAACACAATTCCTGTGGAATTTCTGTATATTCCTTACTGACAGAAACTACCATCATACTGGTACAGTGAAAAAGTACCATGGTACAGAGCACCAGAAAAAAATACCGTGGTAAACTGGTTTAGACCATTCTCAAAATGTATTCATGTATTCATGTGACCCTGGATCAACGAATCCAAAACAAGGCTAAGCTAGGCACCAGCTTATAGATTTGTTAGAACCAGGGGACCAAATTATGGCAGATAAAGGTTTTGTTAAAATTAAAGAGAAAATTATTTTAATAAACTGATTAACAGAATATCCCATACATAAAATGACAAAATTTTATATTGTTGAGACACGATTCTTCCCTATTATGTTTACTTTATCTAATGTCTGCATTTACATATTGGGTGTTAAAATTCATCCATGAATCAACACCACACAAATAATATTAATTATAATCAATGAAGAAGTTCACATATATAAGGGACCAATTTGTGTGTTTGGAGGCAGGGTGCTTTGATTTTTTTAAATATATATATATATATATATTTATACCACATACATTAAAAAATAACATGCCTTTAAAGTGTTGGTATAAAGCAATTTGATATACCAATACTATTGGTATATCAAATTGTGATCCGCCCATGGCTCAATAATACGCATATATAAACATTCTCACGTTCGTCTGCAGTTGATTCTAGATCAAAGATCAATTTTCACAAATTAGTCACTAGTGACGTATGAAAAATAATGATGAAAAGTATTAATAATCCCCGTTTTCTAAATTAATTTAATATGGTACACATTTTCATCACAATCCTTTCCGCTTTCTGTTCTCCCCTCCCCTTTTAAGCATAACGGACAAACTGTGCAGAAATGTGGAATGAGAGAGAAAAGGAATTTGGGCTGGATTAAAACCTTGAAACAGAAATTACACCAAGTAACCT